>MU748499.1:234104-271877 GCA_026770625.1 Nicotiana glauca | reverse complement strand
GATGAAGATCTAGGGCCTTCACTTGATTATCTTCAAGGAATTAGCAAGATTTTATGGAGAAATTTGATGGGAAAAACTTTCCCTCTCTAAAACCCCTCTCTCTCCCTCTAGAAATGTTCAGAAAAATGCTCAAAATGAGCTATAGCACCTAATATATCGATAGGGGGTCGGGTTTAGAAATTAAAAAAAATAACCCCACGATGTCGGTTTTGCTATAGCAGAATGGACCGCAGAATCGATATGCGGTCCGCAGAATGCTTCGCAGAATCGATGCCCAAAACTGGGCTACACTGGCCCATTCTGCGGCCAAAATGCGACCGTAGAGTGAGAAATGCGACACATTCTGCGGTCGCAGAATTGACACAGGATATCATTTTCCAGCCTTTGGTAATTTGACCATAACTTCGCGTAGGAATGTCCAAATAATGAACGGTTTGAAGCGTTGGAAACTAGACTCAAGGACCTTTAATTTGATATACTATTCACCACATAAAACCTTATACATATTTAGATATTCTCGTTCAAAGTAGAGCCTTGTGCGAATCCATTTGGAATTTTAGCCTATTACAAAAATTTTCCCGTTTGGCATACACTTAGGCTTCCATTTGGACCTCACATCACTTAGCATAAGACTTATACTCATATTTACCAAGTCTAATTGATGTCCACCATGTTCATAGCCCATAAAATATAATAATTAGCCTACGCGGCACCACGAAATCCTAGATTACTTAGCGAAATTTTTCGGGGCATTACACTGTCAAAATCTTTCTGACAATCATCAGTCCATTTAGTAGCAGCGTCTTTCTTCGACACTTTAAAGATGGGTTCACAAATGACCATGGACTGGGCTATGAACCAGTTGATATAGTTGAGTCTTCCCAAGAAACTCATTACGTCCTTCTTTTTCTTTGGCGGTGGCAATTCCTGAATGGCTTTGACCTTTGATAGGTCCAATTCTATTCCTCGATGACTCACGATGAAACCCAGTAATTTTCCAGCAGGAACTCCGAATGCACACTTTGCGGGATTCAGTTTCAGATTGTACCTCCTCAGTCTGTTGAAGAACTTTCTCAGGTCTTCCACATGATCAGTGGCTTTCTTGGATTTGATGATGATGTCATCCACATATACTTCAATCTCCTTGTGTATCATGTCGTGAAAGATAGTAGTCATGGCTCTCATATAGGTGGCGCCATCATTCGTCAACCCAAATGACATCATTTTGTAACAATACATTCCCCACGGCGTGATGAAAGCCGTTTTCTATGCATCTTCCTCATCCATCCATATCTGATGATATCCGGCGAAACAATCAACAAAATACTGCAACTCATGCATGGCGCAGTTGTCGATAAGAATGTGTATGTTTGGCAAGGGGAAGTCGTCTTTGGGACTGGCCCGGTTAAGATCTTGGTAGTCGGCATAAACTCTAACCTTCCTATCCTTCTTTGGTACTGGCACGAATTTGGCTAACCATGTCGGATACTCTACCACCCTGAGAACCTTAGCTTTGACTTGCTTAGTAACCTCTTCTTTGATTTTCAAACTCATGTCGGGTTTGAATTTCCTGAGCTTCTATTTTACCGGCGGACAAATTAGATCTGTTGGTAGTTTGTGAGCTACAATGGACGTGTTGAGACCACTCATGTCATCGTATGACCAGGCAAATATGTCCTCATATTCCTTTAAAAATTCCGTGTATTCTTCCTTTTCTGATGGTGACCGATGAACACAGATGCGTGTTTCTTTGACATTTTCTGTATCTCCCAAATTAACGACCTCAATTTCCTCCAAGTTAGACTTAGGCCTATTCTCAAAATTCTCGATTTCTCTTATGACCTCTTCTGGTATATCATCCTCTTCTGAATCTATATCCATTTGTTGCGTTGTTTCATTGCAAGTCACAATCGTTGGCTCATCATCAAAGTAAGTAATAGTAATACTGTGTAAAAATAGAGTAAATGATAGAGAAAATAATAAGATAAAGATATACGATAAACCGAAATGCTTTGATTAAATTCATAATTGTTTGGAACATCGAAGCTCTTTTCAAAATTAAAGACAATGCGGAAAGAAAATCAGCTAGTAGAAAAATAAAATGAGATGCATGGTGCTTTTGTTTAGCCTTGCTACCCCGAAGCTTTCCGGGCCCTGGTGGTTCTAATTGACCAATTGATAAGGCTTTCTCCTCGGTTCACAGCTTGTATGGAAGGGCCTTCCTCTCCTTCCTCCTCTAAAAGAACACAACAGTCCATATCATCATCCTCCAGAAATAGATTCTTCATGGCTGCCAATGCTTCATCTTCCTCTAACCCATATATAGTATCTACCAGTTGGAAGTTCTGCTCTAGTCTAGGTATCGGAAGCTCCAATGGATAGTAGGGGCCGCGCCATGGTGGCGACCAGTTCTGGAATTCTTCCCAAGTATAACCGTACCCTAAGCCAAATATATTACCATGCTTCTTTAGTTTGATGGGATTAGTAATCTCCTGGAGGTTTTTGCTGAGTCCCTTTCCAGGCTCGTACCCACACTAATTTAGGATACTTTCAATCTTGTTATCCTACCATTTACCCTTATCTACAACGTTGACCCTTTCAATGTGGTGGTATGTTTCTTTGCATATTCTCCTTTGTCCTCCAATCATTGGGATGGTCTAGCGACTATATATGAGGTTACTACCATCACCATGAATAATCACCTCCTGGTGATTCCATTCGAACTTCACTACCTGATACAGGGTCAATGCTACGGCTCCAGCAGCATGGATCCAGGGTCGCCCTAATAGCAAGTTATAGGATACCGGGACATCTATTACTTAAAAGTCGACGACGAACTATGTTGGCCCTATTTGCAAGCATAGGCCGATTTCTCCAATAGTAGACCTTTGGGACCCATCGAAGGCCTTGACATTGATGGCCCCATCTTTGATCTCGTGTAGGCTCTTTCCCAAGGTTCTAAGAGTTATCAGCGAACAGATGTTGAGGTTGGATCCTCCATCGATGGGGACTCTAGTGATTAAATAATCCTCGCATTGCACGGTGATGTGCAGTTCCTTGTTGTGGCTCAATCCTTCCGGCGGCAGCTCATCTTCGTAGAAGGTGATTTTATGGCTCTCCAGCACTTGCCCTACCATATTTGCCATTTCACCTCCAGTTATGTTGTTGGGCACATAAGCTTCGCTCAGTATCTTCATCAGGGCATTTTTGTGGGCTTCTGAGCTCTGTAGAAGAGCTAGGATAGAGATCTGTGCTGGTGTTTTGTTCAATTTCTCCATGACTGAGTATTCATTAGCATTTATTTTCCTCCAAAGATTGTAGGGCCCAATTTCAATTGGCCATCCCGAGGCTTGCTTACTGGACTCTGCTAAGTGTTCTGGGGTTTAAACCCTTCCTGTTCTGGTCATGCCCTGCGCGGTAATTGTTTCCCCTATCTTGGTCTTCCCTTTCCTCCTAGCTTCGGCCGTGTAATCCTATGGTATGGCATTTGAGTGGAACGGTGTTATTTCTGACATTGTCACAGGAATAGGTACCCTTGGTGGTAGCACAACAACTTCAAAGGGTGCAGGTGCTTTTGGAACTCCAAATTCAACCTCAATTGGCCCGGGCGCCTTTGCAGAAGATGGCGCTTCAAATTCGAGAGGTATAGACGTGTTTACTTCATTATCCCTGGAGGGATGATTCTGTACAACAATTAGGTTAAGTGTAGCCGCTGGTTTCTTTGGTTCATCCCCCTCAGCAATCAAACCTATCGACCCTTTGGGGTCCTAATCATCTTCGATCTCGATCATGTGAATGTCTCCACCTTTGTGGTCAGGCAGAGGGTTGTTGTGAACATTAAGAGCAGGCTCCTTTGCTACAATGACCTTATTGTCGGTCAGGGTTTGAATCTTGTCCTTCAATAAACGGCACTTGTCAAGGGTGTGTCCCTTCATGCCAGAATGGTACGTACAAGTCTTATTAGGGTTGACCCACTGGGAAGGATTTTCTGGAGTTATGGCTGGGATTGGAGTGACGTAACTAGCAGCTTTAAGTCTCTCGTACAGCTGGTCAATTGATTCAGCGATGGTTGTGTATTGTTTGGGAGGTCTGCGGTCAAAATTTGGCCTAGGTCTAGGGAAATTTTGGTGGGTGGAAGGTGATTGGTAGTGAGGGTTGAGCATTATAAGCTTGGTAGACAGGTGTTGTTGAGAGTATCTGGGTAAGGTGTGTTGATATGTGAGAGGTGGTGGTGATTAGTAGACGGGAGGTGGATTTGGATAGGAGGGTGCGGGTGCTTGGTAATTCGGGATAGGCTGATATGTAAGTGGAGGTGATGGGTAAGTGTGGTATTTTAGTGGTGATTTGGCTCCCTGTGCGACCATTACGGCACTTACATCCTTTTTCTTGGACGTGCCACCAGACTGTAAAGCTTTATTGGTGGCCTGTAATGCTTCAAGATTAGTAACCATACCATTCTTAATGCCTTCTTCGATTCTTTCACCCAGTTTGATGATATCGGAGAATTTATGACCCTCAATCAGCATCAACCTCTCATAACATTGGGGATCCTGAGCCCGGACGAAGAATCTATTCATTTGTTCTTCTTCTAGGGCTGGCCTGCCCTTTGCAGCTTCTGATCTCCAACGAGTAGCATACTCACAAAATGTTTCGGTAGGTTTCTTCTTCAAATTCTGTATGCAGAATACATTCGATGCATTCTCTGTATTCAATCGGAATCTATCCATGAAATATGATGCCATGCCTACCCAGCTTGTCCATTTCTTGGGGTCTTGGCTGATGTACCAGGATAACGCATCCCCCTTCCGACTTCTCATGAAGAGCTTTATACAGATCTTCTCATCCTTTCCGACTCTGATCAGCTTATCGCAATATGCCCTCAGGTGGACTCTGGGATCTCCTGTTTCATCGAACATTTCGAACTTGGGAGGTTTGTACCCCTCCGGAAGTTCAACATCTGGTTGAATGCAGAGGTCTTCATAATTTAACCCGTCGATATATTTGTTACCTTCCACGCCCTAAACTCGGCTAGTCAACTTCTTGAGTTCTGCTACTAAGTTCCTGATGAGGGAGTCTTTGTCATCAGACTCAGGTGTATTTGAGATTTGTTGAGTATAATGGGGTACAATATCCATGTAAATAGAAGTTTTGTGGAGATGGTTATTTGTGGTGTTTAGTGGCTCGGGAATGAGTAGTGGAGTGTTGTTGGGAGTGTGGCATGTGTTGCAATGTTGAGCATGAGTGGGTTGTATCTATGGTTTTGGGGTATTTTATGGATGTGCGAGATTCTGGGTGTTGGGAGGGTTGATATCAGGAGCGGTGAGAGAAAATGACAGGTTCGCCAAGTTTTGAACCTGATCCAGTTCTTCTCGGAACTTCAATAATTTCTGCTCAAGTTGGGCAGCAGTTTCCTTAGCAACCGGGGTACCCTGAGGAACCTCAATTTCCTTTCTGGCGCTTGGATCTCCCATTCTACCTTTGTTTTTATTCCGGATAGGACTCGGGGGAGGAGGAGGTGGAGGTCCCTTGGATCTTGTGGAGTATGATGATGATGCCAGAATACATGAACTAACCTTTGGGGAGGGGAAAAATAAAAGAAAAAACAAAAGGTAATAAGTTAGTGCAGGTTATGAGGAAAAATATTGCAGTATTTAAATACATTGTGCAGGAATATAAATCGTGTCCTAACTTAGGTATTGTGCCCCAGGTAGGCCGAGCGACAAATAGTTTTAGAGAACTTATAATGCTTAATGCCTCATTTTATTGATAAAAATAAGACGAATCCAAAAAGACTTTAAATAATAAAAGTAAAATGTCACTATTGGCCATTGGCCTTATTACAATAAAGAATAAGAGGACTCCTAACTACTTGGTCCCAGAAAGACCTTCCCCAGATTTGGCATCTTCGTCTCCCTCGAACAGCTTCACCAACTCGCATAGTCCTAGCAGCAAATAAGCTCGGGCCAAATGTCTGCCCGCATTTCCTTCAGCGTTTTGACAGTCTTCAATTCTCTTGATGAACTTACCTTCCAGCTCTACTAGATCCCGCTCCAAATACCCTAGTCGCTTATTGGCGTTGACATCCATATCTTTCCACTCCTCGATAAACTTCTGATGGGCTTCTTGTATTTCCTAGTGCTCACTTTCACACTCTCAAATTCTCTTGCGCAGTTGATTATACTTAACACGTGCTTCAGCGTGCTCGTCGATAATTCTGTGACCTCGGATGAACCCAGGATGACCTGTGCCATAGTCTTCCAACCAACCCGAATAGTGTGGCACACAACCAGCGTGATACCGGTCTGACTCAATAGATTCTCTCCCCAAAACGAGTTTGCAGTGCCACAAATGATGAGCTTGGCACCTGTGAGGGCTATCATCGTCCTAGAAATCGGCCCTGAAGTGACTCATTTTGTCGACGATTGGTATGATTTGCTTTCTTCCGGCCTTCCTCATGGCTCAAAGAGGAAAGTAAGGATAAGTTCCTCTCAAACCAATTAGTATGAGAAACGGTGCGTCTCGGGATCGAACAATGAATTCATCCGTGGGGAACCACTCAACCATCCATTGTACCTGGTCCTCTTTCAGATTTTTAAATAATTCTACCCATCCTCTGGCGTCATCTGGCCGAGCAAACATTTTAGGCATATAATTCATACGCCTTGGCTGGTGGAAGGAGATGTGATCATCCCAGTCTCTGCGTAGGATCTCTTGCCGGTATTCCCCTTTCTGGAGGTGTTCTATGAGCCAGAGCTTAAGTAATAAGTTGCAACCCTCAAAATGATTGCCCTTTTACTGATAGTTATCCAAGGCGCAGTATATCTCGGCAACGATCATGGGCACTGTGCTGAAAGTCTGCCCGCCAATTCCTTCCATCAAAGTCTTGGTTACCATGGCCAGTCTGGTGTGGATCCTAACCTTCTTCATAGGGAACACAATCATTCCCAAAAGGCAAAAGATAAAAACGAAAATCCTTCTGTGGATATGCCCCAATGAGTGATAGCGAACTCATCTAAATAGGTGCGGTATGACTTGCTATGGTCATACCTCTCGTACAAATAGTCAAATAGGATGTAAGAGTCTTGCAAGCAGGTTAAATCTGGGCTCTTCTTCAGTCCCATCATCTTAAGGAAACCCCTACCCTTGCGATTTTCTGGCATAAGCAAACCCGGAGTCTCCCAAGGAATGCCAGCTAAACCTCCTATTTCTTCGAGCAAAGGAGTCATTTCAATGTCCCCGTAGCGGAACACGGACTTGTCACTATCCTAGAACAAAGTCGCAGCCTCTATGATTTTGTTATCAGGCTGAATTTCTAGAAGAGAAGGCAAATTCTCTAAGTACTTGCAGACGAGTGTCTGATCACTGGAGTGGAGGTCTTTCCACCAATTCAGCAGCCTTGGATGAATGTTGGTTACCATGCCAAATCTGGGGACTTCGTTCCTCATTTTCTGCAAAACAAAGCGTTAGGCCCTTACCCCCACCGAACTCTATTATTTAAACCAATAATTAGCATAGCAAGCATTTATTTATCCAAATAAATGCACAAAACATGGAGGTGTCCGTTTGGGTTTCAAGGAAACCTGGTGGACTTTGGACAAGGCTATCCTAATGAGTCATTATGTGGACAACATAACTGACTCGGAGGTTTGACCATGATGCATGTACAGTTTATTAAGTAAGATTTCTATCGGGGTATTAGACAGGTACCCTTGAGCGGACAACTCAAGAGGGAAAAACACGGAACCGCCGACTGCACCGTTGATCGATTGGTTTTACCGCAAATATGCCTTTGCCAAATTTAAAGGGTGATAATATTGGAAGAGCGCAACCACTCATTATAAGCGTTGCTATAGTATTTATTTGGCACGAGTGGAATATGATGTTGAAGATCCAGTTTACAAGAATGAAACAAATTGACATGTATTTTCACGTTCATACAATAATTGTTTACAATAATTGCTCAAAATTACAATGGTGTTGATGGGAAGCGATAAATGAAAGTAATTAAAGAAAAAGAAACAAAAGAAACAAGTCAGTTTTGAATAAAGGCATTAAACAAAAGCAATTATAGAAAGCAATAAAGTCACATATAACATGAAATGGTAAAAGCCTGAGGAATCCCCAGCAGAGTCTCCATGCTATCGACGCCCCCTTTTTTCTAAAAGCGAAAATCGGGTTTACGATATTTTGGGAAGAAATCTCTATTCCCATTTGGGAATTGGTTTTTTGGATTTGAAGAGTCTCCACCAAATGATTATAGTGCATTAGGACACTTTAAGGAAGAATTTGACATGAAGAACCAGAGTTTGGGTAAGGGCTAGAAATTATCTCGAGGGGAAGGTGTTAGGCACCCCTCAAGATCCACTAGTGTGGTTCCCGGCCATGTTACAATTCTGACTTTAAGCAAGCAAACATGAGTAGACAAGCAAGAATTACAAATACAATGAGGGGTTTTCATATAATAGTTGCAAATAATTTGAAACTAAAACGAATTTAAGGAAGCTGAAATTTTACATAGAAAATGGTTTTAAAAATCAGAATAAACAAGTAGAGAAAGAGAAGTTTTACATAATTGCTAGAAGTAGCATTAAAAGAAGCTAAAATTTGGGAAAAAGCAGTCTTTGAAGCAACATAAACAAGTAAAGGGAAAGGGGTCCTATGTTTATAAATAATATGGATCACCCCACACAACACCCAGTAACCATTTATACACGTGGTGTTATCGCGTGGTCATCATATCCATATTCTACCCTTCCCACCCCGTTAAGGTATTAAAGCGTGGAATGTCTCGTTACTTATTGCATGCTAGTACCCATTCCAATCCTATCAGTCCCGGAGGCAATTGGACTACTAATCCTAAAGGGAGAGGGGTTTGGGGCTTTTAGGAGTTTTCAAAGAACAAAATACCAAGGCGTCAATCAAAAAACATAATGCAAATAAAGGGGAAAGAAAATAAGCAGGTAGGGCTCAAGTAAGCCTCCTTAAATCAGATAAAAGCCATAGAGTTTAGCATGTCTTACACGTACTGGCTTTGGCCTTAATTAAATAAAGCGATGAACGGACTGGTTCAACAAATATTTTTAGACGGAAAGTCTACATTAGGCTCGCTCGAATGCAGTTGTCTAAAACTGATCTGATTGATTAATTAATCCTTTGTCTATGTGTTGGATAGAATTACTGATTTTAAAACATAAACTGATTATAAAAGCAAAGTTATAGAGTGAAAGGAGTTTCATAAAAGAAGTGTACTGTTTTGAAAAGGTTTTAAAAAAAAGAAATGAACTTCAAAAGACATGTAGATTAATTGGGAAAGAATTACATGAGTTTCATAAAAATGCAGATTTGTCTAGAAAAGATCCGTTACTTTAGTAAATACTAATTTCGAAAGGTGAATGCTATTTTGAATTAGTGAAATGGCTTAGGTTCGAAGCTCCCATAGGCATGCTCTCTATGCATTAACTGATTTAGACCTTTTAAACATGAGTACTGTAGACATGGTATTTATATGCAACTCTGTTGTTAGGCCTAGTTGTTTGCCTAATGACATTATTATATGTAGAGGTACGAATCCCTATGGGCATATTTTCTACATGCTTAGTTGTTAAGCCTGATTGTTTGCCTAATGGCATTATTATATGCAGAAATGCAAATCCCTATAGGGATGGTATCTAGATGCTTAATTTCAAAAATCGAATGTTAATCCTATAGACATGCTTTATACGCGTGAAGTTGCACGAATCAGAATAAATCCCTACATGCATGTTTTCTACATGCTTAGTTGTTGTTTGCCTAATGTCATTATTATATATAGATATGTAAATCCCTATAGGCATGGTATCTAGATGCTTAATTGCAGAAATCGAATGTTAAATCCTATAGACATGCTTTCTACGCGTGAAGTTGCACAAATCAGAAATAAATCCATATAGGCATGTTTTCTACCCTTAGTGCATAAAAAGTAAACCCCCTCCCTTTTTACTAAATCCTCATGAGTTTATACAAATTATTAAAGCCCTAAAAGAAATAAAACTGAAATTAAAAATACATCAGGAATCATCAGCTACATCCGAACAGCCTAATTCAGACTTAGTGTCTAATAATATGAGATTGAGCCACTTCCTAGATCCAGATTTTCAAGCCTTCTCTCATCTAGGGTGTTTCAAAGATCCAAGGGGTTTTAGGAACCCCAGGCAGTGCTTACACCCAAGATGCTAATCATAATAAGTTGTAGTGCAGTATGGAAGGGCCAGCCCTCAGGTGTCCAAGTTCAGAGGGAGCTCAGGGGTCCCAAGGCAAGTCTCACAAGAGAGGGGCGGAAATTAAGTTCTAAGAATGAGTGCAAGTGCAATAGAGAGGGGTAGGGAATGCCAAGGCAGGCTGGTGGTCATGCCCAGCCATAAGGTAGACTGGCACACCCCTGACCAAACCTGTTGGCCAAAATTTGGAGAGTAAAGACCTATTGAAGGTCAAGCTATGGCCTGGGCAGTAACTAGAATATTGTCAGGCCAAAGCTTTAACTCAGCACACATAGTAAGGGAATGGGGATGGGAAATTAAAAAAAGCTTAGGGCACAAAGGGTCCAGTTCATATCCATGGACAATAACTTCAGATATATTACCATGTTTTTGAACCATAACTTAAAGCACATAAGGGGATATAGGGATGGGATTCATTACAAGAAGTAAGCAGGATATAAGCACATTGCACAAAGATTAAATGCTTCAGACATGAAATTAAACATAGACATAAGTATTGGTAAGTAAACACATTGGAGTTGGGAATAGAAATAAAACTAGGACATACTAGTTCCAGAAAGAAAAGAGAGCAGAAACCTACTAACAGGCCATAGTACAAATAACAAGAGTATACTTATACGTGTGAGTGTGATTTCAAGAAAAAGACTTGAGTGTATGTCGTGTGTGAAGTGCAGAAGGGTAGCCCCTTTTATAATGTAGAGAAACAAACAAATAAGGCAAAGAGATATCATTGAAATCAGACTCCCTTTGTTTAAGGGATTCTGATTTTAACGTGTGAAAATAAGTTAAGGAAAGAAATTTGATTAAAACCTTTCAAAGTAGCACAAAAGAGGTCAGTAGATATAAGTTATTTAAGGAAAACAATCAATGGTACACGATTTGTGCCAAATATGGTAAGGGAATCAATTAAACATCCATGAAACCAAAATTACAAGTTCAATTTGAATGAACCCAATAGAGAAAGGTAAAGGAGGTTAAATCGAGGAATCAGCAGAGAAGGAGTGATAATAACTTAGGAAGTAGTAGATGAAACACGCTTAGAAAGAACATAACAGAGTCCAAAAGAGCAAACAAAATTAAAGAGTTTACAGTAAACACATATAGTAGAGGAGGAAGGAAAACATAGTAGAGATAACATGCGCCTAGTCTGAGTCACAGTAAGAAGAATCATGCTTAATAGAAGGAAAGATGGAAGAGCAAACACATGTGTAGTAAAAAGAAAACATACGAGCATAACACATATAGGCACACAAAAAAAAGAATAGAAAGAATCTAAAAGAATTTTTGGAAAACTTTCAGAAACCCTAAATTGAAAACAAGCGAGTTTTGAAAGGAAAAATTGGGGAAAACACTTAAAAGAGGTCCATAGAACACCGATATAGCATAGATCTAAGAAAACAAATAGAGAAGAACCTCGAACAACTTAGGGTTTCTGAGAAACCCTAGAAACGAGAAGGTCTTAGAAGAACAAGTTAGATCCCTGGTCAAAGAGGTCAGGAATCAGGCCTCTAGTACTTGAATACGCCGGAGCATGGCCAGAGAGGCCATAGAACTACAGATCTGAGAAGATCTGAAAAGAGAACTATCAAAGTCAGCCTTCAAAACCTCGAACATCCAAGGTCTAATGGTTGAGGGGGGTGTGTACAGGCCATCCATGGCCTGAGAAGTCATGGATTCCGGTGAAAGGCGGTTGAAAAGGGGTAGAAGAAGGTTAGGGTTCCGAAGAACCTTCGAGAGAGTTTTGGGAGAGGAGAGTGTTTGAAGGCGGCGGACCAAATGAGAATGGGGGGACTAGGGTGTAGTCGGTGGGTTAAAAAAGGTAAGGAACGATTCTGGCTGTTGATCAAAATGATCAACGGCCTGGATTGAAAGAAAGGTCGAGCGAATTTTTTAATTGGGTCGGGGGCCGGGTAAGAAAAAAAATTGGGCTAATTTAATTGGGGTAGAATTGGGTCGATTTAAGGGCTACAATTGAAATGTAAAATAGGCTGTAATTGAAATAAATGAGGCTAAATTTTAAATAGCCAATTTTCCCCTTTTTGTTTTATAAAAATAGTAATAATGATTTTAAAATTAAATTAAAACACTAAGCAGACAAATACTATATGAATATTAATTTAAAAATGCTGGAAATAATTTTATAATTACAAAAATACTACTAATCGCAAAATAGGCTATAATTGCAATTATATGAAATTTAGCTTTAAAAATACCAAATAAATTTGTAATAATATGCAAAAATCACCTTAATTATATTTTTGTGTAAATATGAGAATAAAATAAGCTATTCCCCTAAAATGATAATTTTTGGAAATAATTATTGGATTTTGTTGTATTAAAATAGGCAATCAATTGGTTTAAAAATTAAAAGAAATGCCAAAACTTTTAGGCGTGCTTATATATGCACATATATGCTATTATGGAAATATTTTGGGTATAAAAATACTTAGAGAAAAATTGAGTATCAACAAAGGCTTGCAATAAACCCAAGCAATTTCCTAGCAGGAACCTCAAATGCGCACTTTATGGGGTTTAGTTTCAGGTTGTATCTCCCTAGTCTATTAGAGAACTTCCTCATATCTTCTATGTGGTCAGTGGCCTTCTTGGATTTGACAATAACATCATCCACATATACCTCTATCTCCTTGTGTATCATATCATGAAAGATGGTAGTCTTGACCCTCATGTAGGTGGCCCCTAAATTCTTTAGGCCGAATGGCATCATCTTGTAATAGTACACTCCCCACGGCATAATGAAAGTCATTTTCTTAGCATCTTTCTCATCCATCCAGTTTTGATGATAACCAGTGAAGCAATCTATGAATGACTGTAGCTCATGCTTGGCATAATTATCGATCAGGATGTGTATATTTGGCAAAAGGAAGTCGTCTTTTGGACTGGCTTGGTTGATATGCCGGTAGTCGACATAGACTCTGACCTTCCCATCTTCTTTGGCACTGGCACAATATTGGCTAACCATGTCGGGTATTCTACTACCCTGAGAACCTTAGCTTTGATCTTCTTGGTGACTTCTTCCTTGATTTTTAGACACATATCAGGCTTGA
Source organism: Nicotiana glauca (assembly GCA_026770625.1). Lineage (NCBI taxonomy): Eukaryota > Viridiplantae > Streptophyta > Magnoliopsida > Solanales > Solanaceae > Nicotiana > Nicotiana glauca. Next base: position 258,556 of record MU748499.1, on the reverse strand, counting down.
GCTTTCTGAGTTTTTGCTTTACCAGTGGACACATTGGATCGGTTAGCAGTTTGTGAGACATAATAGACGTACTCAGACCAGTCATGTCATCATACGACCAGGAAAATATGTCCGCATACTCCTTTAGAAATTTTGTGTATTCTTTCTTCACCGATGGCGATATGTGAATGCTGATTCGCGTTTCCTTGATGTTTCCTGTATCTCCCAGGTTGGCAATTTTGGCCTCACCCAGGTTGGACTTAGGTCTGTTCTCAACGTTCTAAACTTCTTTGAAAATCTCGTTAGGCATGTCATCTTCCTCTGAATCAATGTCCATTTGTTGCATTGTCTCATTGTATTTCACAGTCGTTGGTTCATCAAGATAAGTAATAGTAATGCTATATTGGTAAAGTAAGGAGGAAAACGATAGCAATAAATATTAATTCATAAGAAAAATCAAACATGCTTTTGATAGATTGAATAACTATTTTGAAGATTGAAGATCTTATTGCGGAAATTGAAAAATGCGAGAAAAAAATTATTTAGTAAATAAAATACTGAATAGTGCTTGTTTTAGCCTTGCTACCCCGAGGCTCGTCGGGCTCTAGTGGTTTTGATAGTCAAATTCTTGAGATGTGCCCCTCTGCTCATAGCCTGTATGGAAAGGCCTTCCTCCCCCTCCTCCTCAAGAATAACACAACAATCCATATTATTGTCCTCTACAAGTTTTTCACTACTGCAAGTGCTTCTTCTTCATCTGACCCATATATAATGTCAGACTATTGGAAAGCCTGCTCTAGATGCGGTATTAGCTGCTCTAGTAGGTAGTAAGGACCGCGCCATGGTGGCGACCAAATATTGAATTCTTCCCAGGTGTATTCATATCCCAAACCGAAGGTAGTGCCATGTTTCGTGAGTTTTACGGGTTTAGAGATTCCTTCGAGGTTCTTGCCGAGCCCTTTGCCGGGTTCGTACCCACTCTATCTCAGTATACTCTCAATTTTGCTATCCCACCATTTGTCTTTATCTATAGTATTGACCCACTTGATGTGGTGGTAAGTTTCTCCACCCATCTTCCTTCTTCCCCCGATCGCTGGAATAGTCTGGCGACTGTATATAGGGTTTCTACTGTCGCCGTGAATGATCACTTCCTAGTGATTCCATTCGAACTTTACTGTCTGATGCAATTTTGATGCTACAGCACCAGCAGCATTAATCCATGGTTGTCCCCATAGCAAGTTGTAAGATGATGGTGCATCTATCACCTGGAAATCGACCTCGAATCAAGTTGGTCCCATCTGTAAGCATAGACTAATCTCACTAATGGTGGACCTTTGAGAACCATCGAAAGCTTTCACATTGATTGCTCCATCCTTTATTTCATACAACCCTTTTCCCAACTTCCTGAGTGTTACCAGCCGACAAATGTTAAGACTAGAACCTCCATCGATCAAGATTCTGGTGATGAAATAATATTTGCGTTGCACGGTGATATGCAGTACCTTGTTATGCCCCATCCCTTCAGGTGGTAGCTCATCCTCATAAAAGGTGATCTTATGGCTTTCCAGAACTTGTCCTACCATATTAGCCATTTGCCCGCCAGTGATGTTACTTGGTACGTATGCTTCCTTTAGCACCATTAACAGAGCATTCTTGTGCGTCTTGGAATTTTGCAGCAGAGAGAGAATGGATATTTGTGCGTCTTGTTTAAATGGTCGATGATTGAGTATTCCTTGGCCTGTATTTTCCTCCAGAGGTCATCCAGACCTATCTCAATGAGGGGTGGCTAATTGGAGGCCTGCTTTCTTGATTCTACTAGATGTTCAGGGGTATAGACTCTACCAGTTCTTACCCTATGCTGCGACAGTTTCTTCAAAACATGCCCTTGCCTTTCCTTCTCGCCTCAGCTTTATAATCCCAGGGTACAACATTTGTATAGAATGGTGGCATGGTTGACATCGCCACTGGGATCGGCGTGGCTATCCTCACTTCCAATGGAACATGTGCCTTGGATGGAAAGGCTGCAACCTCAAATGATGCGGGTGTATTTGCCAGAGACATGAATTCAACCTCAATTGGTGTTGGTGCCTTTGTAGGTGGCGTTACTTCAAACTCAAGAGGTATAGACATATTCACCTCAATGTCCTCAGACGGCTAGATTTGGACTATGATTAGATTGAGAGTAATTGTTTATTTCTTTAGGTCATCACCTTCTGCAATCAACCTGATGGATCAGTCGGGATCCCAGTCATCTTCTACTTCAATCATGTGGATACCTCTACCCTTATGGTCTGGCAGAGGATTGTTGCAGACATTTGGAGCGGGTTCCTTTTCCACAATGATCTTGTTATCAATCAAAGACTGTATCTTGTCTTTCAAGGAGCGACATTCATTGATGGTGTGCCCTTTCATTTCGGAGTGGTATGCATAGGAATTGTTTTGGTTAACCCACTGAGAAGGATTCTCAAAGGTTGTACAAGGGACGGGGGTGACATAACCAATAGCTTTGAGCCTCTCATGCAGCTGGTCGTTGGGTTCAGCGATGGCTGTATATTATTTTGGAGGTCTGCGATGAAAATTAGGTTAGGGTCTAGGGAAATTTTGGTGTGCGGGGGGTGATTGATAATGGGATGGTTGAGAATTATAGGTTTGGTAGACATGAGCGGGTTGGGAGTATCTAGGTGAAGTAGATTGATATGTAGGAGGTGGAGATGACTAATAAGTTGGTGGCGGAGCTTGGTATGAGGGTGCTTGGTAATTTGGGTTTGGCTGGTATGTGAGTGGAGGTGTTGGGTAAGCTTGGTATTTTAGGGGAGACTTGGTCCTTTATTCAACCATCACGGCTCCTACGTCACTTTTCTTGGACACACCACCAGAATGTAAAGCCTTATTCGTAGCTTGCAAGGCTTCAAAATTTGTAACCATACAACTTTTAATACCTTCCTCAACTCTTTCACCTAATTTGATAATGTCGAAGAACTTTTGGTTCTCAATCATCATCAGCCGCTCATAGTACTGCGGGTCCTGAGCCCGGACAAAGAATTTGTTTATTTGCTTATCTTCTAAGGCAGGTCTGACCTTAGCAGCTTCGGACCTTCAACGAGTAGCATACATACGAAACGTCTCTGTAGGCTTCTTCTTCAGATTCTGGATGTAGTACACGCGTTCTTTTTATTAAACCTGAACCTGTCCATAAAGTCCGATGCCATGCCTACCCAGCTTGACCACTTCTTGGGATCTTGGATGATGTACCAAGATAGTGCATCTCCTTTCAAACTCCTCATGAACAACTTAATGCGGATCCTTTCATCCTTCCCTACTTCAACCAGCTTATCGCAATATTTCCTAAGATGGACCCTTGGATCACACGTACCATGAAACATTTCGAACTTAGAACGTTTGTACCCCTCAGGCAGTTCGACAACAGATTGTATGCAAAGGTCCTCATAGTTTAGCCCCTCGATTCCTTTGCTTCCCTCATCGCCCTGAATTTGGCTGGTTAGTTTCTTAAGTTCTTCGGCCAAGTTCCTGATAAGAAGATCCTTTTCATCAGACTCATGTGTGAAAGAGATAGGTTGGGTGAAGTGTGGCGTGGTCTTTACGTAGATACGATTATTATGGTGGCATGGTGTATAGGTGTGGCAATGGTCGTTGCGGAGTTCTGAGGTTCTGGGATGAGTAGTGCAGTGTTATTAGGGGTATTGCAGGTGTTACATTGGTTCTTTGGCAGAATAGCATGATGGTAAGGAGTGGGATGATTCTGTTATTTTGGGATATTTTGAAGAGGTGTATGGTTTTGAGTGTTGGGGAAGTTGGTATCTGGGGTGCTGAGGGAGGCTTACCAGGTTCCATATCTGATCGAGCACTTCTTAGAATTTCAACAATTTCTGTTCAAGTTGTGACACATTCTCATTAGGAACCCGAATACCATGGCCATTAGTGTCCTTTACCCGTTTAGTTGTGTTCTCCTTCTTGATGTTGTTCAAATCTTTCATTTTATTCTTGCATTTGCCTTTAATGGGACTAAGATAAGGAGTGGGTGGATGGCCCCTAGATCTTGTGAAATAAGATGATGATGCCAGAGTGCACGAACTAACCTTTGGGGAGGGGAATAATATATTTAAAAAAAGGTAATCAAGTCAGTGAGGATTATAAAAAGTATTGCAATATTGAAACACATAGTGCGGGAATGTAAAGCGTGTCCTAATTGGGAACCCTTTTATGCCCGAGGTAGGCCTAGCGACAAATTGATTTTGAAAACCTTTAATGCTGAATGCCTTATTTTATTGATAAAAATAGAAGAATCCCAAAACGACACTAATAAGCAAGAAATAAAGTCAGTAATGGCTATTGTCCTTATTACATTCATAAGGCAAAAAAGTAAATTCCTATCTATTTGGTCCCAGAAGAACCTTCCCTAGATTCGACATCCTTGGCTCTGTCGAATTGCTTTGCCAATTCACGAAGTCCCAGCAACAGGTATGCTCTGTCTAGATGTCCACATTTGGTCCCTTCAGCCTTTTGATAGTCTTCAACCCTTTTGAGAAATTTTCCCTCCAGTTCTACTATGCCTCGCTCCAAGTATCCTAGCCTTTTGTTGGCACTGATAGCCATGTCTTTCTATTCCTTGATCAGCTTCTGGTTGGATTCTTGTATCTCACGGTGTTCGCTCTCGCATTCACAGATCCTTTTGTGCAGCTGGTTGTACTTGACTTGCGCCTCGGCTTTTTCATCTATAATTCTGTGACCTCGAACGAACCCTGGCTGGCCCATACCATCCTAATTGTCTTCCAACCAACCCAAGTAGAAAAGGGTACAACCGGCCTGATATATGTCTGGCTCGATGGTGTCTTTCCCCATTAGGATCTTGCAGTGCCACATGTGTTGGGCTTGGCACTTATGGGGACTATCATCATTTTGGAAGTCAGCTCGAAAATGGTTGATCTTGTCGACCCTGGAATGACTTGCTTCCTACCTGCTTGCCTCATAACTCGAAGAGGGACGTAAGGTTATGTTCCTCTTAGAACAATCAGTATCAGGAAAGGTGCATCTCTGGATCGGGCAATGAATCCTACTGTCGAAAACCACTCGAACATCCATTGAACCTATTATTCAATCAGATTATCAAAGAGCTTGACCCATTCCTTGGCATTCTCAGGCTGAACGAACATGTCGGGGATGTAATTCATTCGCTTTGGATGATGGAAAGCGATGTGGTCATCCCAGGCCCTTCGCTCAATTTCTGTCGGTATTCTCCCTTTTGAAGATGTTCCATGAGCCAAAGTTGAAGTAGTAGATTGCAACCTTCGAAGTATTTCGCTCCTTGTTGACTCTTCTCCAAGGCTCGATATATGTCTGCAATGATCATGGGTACAATGCTCAATGCCTGCCCACCAATCCCCTCAATTAGGGTCTTGGTTACCATAGCTAGCCTAGTATGGATCCTCCCTTTCTTCATTATAAACACGATCAGACCCAGGAAGAAAAACATGAAGACGAAAACCCTACAATGGATATGTCCCAAGGATGTGATGGAAAACTCGCCATGGTAGGTACGGTATGATTTGATGTAACCGTACCTTTAATACAGGTAATCAAAGGGGATGTACGATTCCTTTAGGCGTACCAATTTTGCATTCTTCTTCAAACCCATCATTTTTAAGAAACCCTTGCTTGTACGGTTCTCGGGCATTAGCAAACACGGGGTTTCCCATACTAGACCGACCAATCCTACTATCTCCTCTAACAAAGGTGTCATCTCGATGTTCCCAAAGTAGAACACGGCCCTTTCACAATCCCCAAATAAGGTAGCAGCTTTTATTATCATGTTGTTAGGCTGGATCTCCAGGAGGGATGGTAGGTTGCCCAGATATTTTCTAATGAGAGTTTAGTCACGAGAATGTGAATCTTCTCACCAACTTAGCAATCTTGGGTGGATATTGCTGACCATGCCGAATTTGGGGACTTCATGCCATATATTTCTGCAAGGCAAACAAGGTTAGGCCCTTACCCCCATCAGACTCAACTATTTAACATCAACAATTAGCATAAGGCATTTAGTTCTCCAAATAAATGCACAGAACGTGATGATGTCTGTTTGGGTTTAGGGAAACCTAGTGGACTTTTGGACAAGTCTATCTTAAAGGATCATTATGTGGACAACATAACTGACCCGGTTAAGTTTGACCATAATGCATGCGCAATTTAAATAGAGTAAGGTTTCTATGGGGTTATAGATTGGTACCCTTGAGCGGACAACTTAAGAGGGAAGGCACGAAACTGTCGACTGCACCGTTAATCGAATAGTTTTACCGCAAATAAGCCTTTCAGAATTTAGGGGGTAATGATATAGGAAGGGCACAACCACTCATCAAGCATTGCTATAGTATATTTTTGGCACAAGTGGAGTATGATGTTGAGCATGATTATGCAATAATTAAAAGCAGTTAATGTGTATTTGTACGTTAAGAAAGCGATAAATACAGCAGTTTTATAACTTAAAGCAGTTATAAAGGAAGGAAACAAGAAAGATATGTCAGTTTTGTCTTAGAAAAACGTATTAAATGCTTAAAGGAATTTAAACAAATAATTGCACATGGAGGGGGGGGGTATACATTCACAAAAACGGTATGAAATGGTAAAAGCCTAAATATCCCCAGCAGAGTCGCCATGTTGTCGTGCCCCTTTTTTCCTAGTGGAATCGGGTTTATGACATTTTGGTATGGGACAACTCTTTCCTTTTGGGAAAGGGGTTTGCATTTATTGAAGAGTCACCACCTAACGATTTAAGGTGTGTTAGGACACCTATGGGGTTCATCTATAACTATGTTTGGTAACCAGAGATAGGGTAAGGGCTTGAAATTATCCTAAGGAGAAGGTGTTAGGCACCCCTCAGGATCCACTAGTGTGGTTCACGGCCATACAGTTTTTGTGAATTCGTACAATTAGCAAATAAACAAGTATAGCTCAAATAGTAGAGAATTTAAGTTTAAATACACAAGTGTAAGAAAACAACTAATGAAAAAGCTAGATTTTGAAAAAGATTACAATCTAAGCATATTTGCGAATGTAAAGGGGTGTCCTAGGTTTGTTTATAATATGGATCACATCAACGCAATACCCGGTATGACAGTCCTCTAAGAGGGCCTACACGTGGTATTAGTGCAATGGTCATCATATTCATATCTACCCTTTCTCGCCTCATGAAGATAATTAAAGCGAAGGTTGGTCTTGACCTCTATTTCATGCTGTTACCCGTCACTTCCTATCAGTCCTGGAGGCATTTAGGACTTTTATCCTATATAAGGAAGGGATTCTAGGCAGACCCTCAAGTTTAAAGGTAAAATACTAGGTGACAAATAAGAATACATAAGACTCCATTTAAGGGGAAACACAGAAACATATAGAAGGATCAGATATACCTCCACAAGTAATGCACATAGACAACACAACTCATACACAATTAAAGTCTGAATTAAGGTCCTAACATGGTATCTAAGTGATAACAGCAGAACCAGATTTATTACATGACTTAGAAAAGAAGTCTGAATCATGCTCGCCTACTGATTTTAACACATTAGAAGTTGAACACTAATCACAAAGACAATTTTGATTTTATTTAAAGTTGATTGTCTAAGGCTTGCCTAGGCATAAAATAATATGCAGAGGTTATTCAGAAATTATTAAAATAGTTTGGAGAATGTTTTTACCTAAAACATGCAATTCTAAATATTGCAAAGGCATGTAGGGATAATTACCAGTTTGTTTAAAGGAGGTTGAGACTGTTGATACTCCTTTTCATGCACTAGTAGTTTAACTAAGCGTAGCTGAGTGAGTATGAACGAGAACCTAATCATGGTATCTAATGATTTATATGTATTATTCCTAAAGCAGGATTTCTAAATGCACAGCATGATTGTAGAATTTCCTAAGAGCAGGATTTCTAAATGCACAACATGAAAGCGAAATTTCCTAAGAGCAGGATTTCTAAATGCACAATATGATTGCAGAATTTCTTAAGAGAATGATTTCTGAATGCACAGCACGATTGCAGAATTTTCTAAGAGCAGGATTTCTAAATGCACAACGTGAATCTTAAGCATGGTTTCTATTGCAAAAGTAGTAATATAAATGTCACGACCCTAACCCGGTCGTGATGGCGCCTCTCGTGAAGACAAGGCCAGCCGACTCATTCCAATTCACTTTAAGCATAAAATAATAACTACTAAGTCTTTAATCAGAAATAAATCCCAAAAAAGCATTTAACAGTATAATTTGCGAAAATAAAAGCCAACACAGCCCGACATCGAGGTGTCACCAGTCATGAGCATCTAAAACAATACTACCAGTCTGAAAGTCTACTCCACTACTAGATAATTGAATCAGAAAAGAAATAAGATATAGGGAGGTTGAACTGGGCTGCGAATCACCAAGCAGCAACCTAGTAAACCTTCAAAGATCTGCTGGAATTGTCAACCCTCAGTAGCAGGACCTGTAGCACCTGAATCTGCACACAGAGGTGCAAGAATAAAGTAAGTACGTCCAACTCAGGGAGTAATAAGAATAAATGAAGACTGAGCGATATAAAATCACGTTAAACACAACATTTAGCTATCAGAGGCATAACAAAATCAGTAACACAATTTAACAATGAAATCTCATAAAAACACCTTTTTAAGCAGTCAACAATAGATAGTAAAAACGACTAGGAAATGGTAAACACATAAGAACTACCCCTCGGGCCCAATAACATCAAATCAACCCCTCGAGCTATATCACAGAACAATACCATCCCCTCGAGCTATATATCATGTCACAATCGGTACCCATGCTGACTGGGGTGTGCAGACTCCTGGAGGGGCCCTTTACGGCCCAAGCACAATATCAAGCCATCTTGTGGCATCATAAACAGGCTCTCAGCCTCACATCAATATCAAGCCACCTCATGGCGTAAAATCTCAGGCCCTCAGACTCATTATTGTAATTAGTTTATCACTATTGCGGCGTGTAGCCGGACCTAAAAGTATCCTTACAATACAGGCCCTCGGCCTTACTCAGTCAGAATCTCATAAGCCCTTCGGACAATAGTAAAAATATGCAGCTCAGCTCAAAATATCTTTAAAACATCATTTAAGGTTTCTAAAATAGATTAACATAGCTGAGTTTTGAAAACATTGAAATATCTGGCATGACTGAGCACAAGTATGAAATTAAACAGGGAGGAAAATATTATTAACGATCCCCTAAGGATTCAAACAGTAGGCACAAAACCCAAATATGACATTTAGCCCAAGGTATAATAATATCAAAATTTAGCTACCAAATATACAAAAAATAGTCATTCGGGGTGGACTAAGTCACAATCCCCAATGGTGCACGACCCCACACTTTTTATCTAGCATGTACGTCACCTCAACACAACCGAACGTTGTGTAATCTGGGGTTTCATACCCTCAGAACATCATTTAAAATCATTACTCACCTCGAACTAGCCCGGAAAGCTACTCTGCAACACGCTTGCCTATCGAACAAACTTTTGAGTGCTCCAAATCTACCAAGTTCAGATTTTCATCATCAAATTGTGCTAAATGAATGAATTCCAATTGAAAAATATTGATTTTAAGCACAAAATCCGAAATCACTCAAAACCCGACCCCTGGGCCCGCATCCTGGAACTGGACAAACATTATATCAAAATTTTGGTCATCATCTTACGAGTCTGTACATATAAAGAACTCAAAAATCGGAGTTCGTTTGGCCCCTTAAATCATTCCTAGAAGGTCTCATAATCTCAAGCCCTAACTTCACCTTTTTCGACTGATTTTCATGAATTAAATACTGATATTTTGTTCCTTAATCACAAATAATCGAGTTTAAGGGTCCAAAATCCTTACCTCAATAAACAACAATGATTTTCTCTCTTCAAAATCGCCTCAAAGCTCTTTTCCCGTTCAAAAATGGTGTAAAAGGGTTTAATGGTCGCGGAGGGTTTGTTTAAATACTGCTCACGTGGTTTAATGTTCACCCAAGTTACTGGTAACCCGAGTACTGTTTAACCGAGTTACAGCTCGCAAAGGGTTTATTTGAATACTGCCCATGCGTTTTACTATTCACCCGAGTACTGTTCACTCGAGTTACTGTTCATGCTGCTGAGAGAAAAAGCAGCAGCTTTTCTTCTAGCCTAAATTGATCCGTTAGCCTTTCGAGATCCACCCGAGGCCCTCGGAATTCTCAAAAAATATACCAACACGTCCCATAACATCATTCGAACTTAGTCGAACCTTCGAAACACCAAAAATAACATCAAAACACCAAAATCACATCAAATTCAAGCCTATGAACTTTGAAATTCTTAAATTCCACCAACAATGCCGAAACTATCCAAAACAACTCCGATTGACCTGAAATTTTGGAGAACATATCTAAAGTGACATTACGAACCTATTCCAACTGTCGGAATTCCATTCAGACCCCGATAGCCTATTTTCCATTGCCGACCGGAAATCGCCAAAAACTAACTTTCGGCAATTCAAGCCTAATTCTACACCGGACATCACAAAAATATTTCGAACACACTCCTAAGTCTCAAATCACTTAACGAAGCTAACCAAATCATAAAAGTTCCGATCCGAGATCATATACAAAAAAGTCAAATCTTGGTCAAACCTTTCAAGCTTCAAACTGAGAACTGTTCTTCCAAATTCATTCTGATTACCCTGAAAACCAAAACCAATGATTTACATAATTCATAATATATCACACGGGGCTAGTCATGCCAAAAACTAGTGAGCAAAGTGCAAAAGCTCAAAACGACTCGGTCGGGTCGTTACATCCTCCCCCACTTAAACATACGTTCGTCCTCGAACGTGCCCGGAGTTGTTGCAAAAGCCAGCCAATCGCTGAATGACCTTACCATGCATATACCCGGGGGTGATCCCACGTCACCCTATCTCATATAGGTCCAATAATACGATGTAACTGAAATTTCACAATCAAACCTAGCCCATAAACCTTAGAACGACATCTCCCCTTCCAAAATCATCCACAGGATCAGAATCTCACATTTATACTTTGATTAAGCCTGAACAAGCTATAATAACCCATACTTGCAACCTCAGGTGCAATTATATAATATACCAAATAACTCAAACGCTTGCAGTGATAACTTCTAATCATAGCAGCTGCACACAATAAACCATAACCATTTCTCAGATCAACTATTCATGAGGCCATTTCTCCTTTGGAAAGGACCATAGCAAATTTCTGAGCCGAACCTCGATATTTATCCTTCCAACATGCTGAAATCGAATCCGTTCGTATTCATCAAAGTTCCCAATGATCTCGTCTAATCCAACACAACCACTCTGGTGACATCACAACTCAATACAGACCAAAGCCGTAACTTGCGCAATTCGCGCACCAATAAGAAACAATCCGAGCATACTCAAATCATGAAAATGACTCAAATGAAAGAGCTATACCGCCAGCTCACCAGTACCACCACAACACAAGGCTGAGAACCCGTCTCACATAATAGAAACAAAACACACAAATCTAACCCGCAAGGCCATACCTCCACATAACTTCACAGCAATGCGCGACCCTATCCAAATACTGGTCCACATGAAACACCTCAAGTCACTCTGCTCGAAATTGACGACCACGCGCAACTGATGACTAAAACCAAAGAAAATCATCATAACCATGGTGAAGCAAATACGTAACACCACACAACCCAAAAGGACATAACCGATATGCCATCCGCCGAGCAATATCCAATATTCCTCCCGCTCGAGCTCCACTGAGTGACCCCAATAACACCGCACTACATGTGCGTATAACAAACAAATCCAAATGCCCCATAACACGGAAATGTAACTCATATATCTCCTCAAAACACTAATAGGCTCAATACCAATCGAATCACACATCCCTCAGCAATACAACTTGCAGCCAACCAAGTCGACTCAAGTTAGAACACACATCCACATTGTCCTACCAACGGACCCCTTTATCAAGAAAACCCTGAGTTGCTCCCTCAACTCTTTTAACACTGCCGGTGACATACGATATAGTGTCTGACATCAAATCAATACTGAAATCAACAACCTTGCCCGGTGACATGACCTGCCACAAGAACACATCCGAAAAGTCCCTCACCACCGGAACTAAATCAATGGTAGGAGTCTCTACACTGACATCCATCACGAAAGCCCAAATAAGAAAGACAATCCTTCACAGCCATCCGTTGGGTTTTCGAAATATAAAACCACGCTACTATGAACATAAAATCTGTCAAACCTCACCACTCAATCTGTGGCATTCCCGGCATAGCCAATATCGACGCCTTAGCGCAATAGCTCAGAATGACACAATACTGAGGCAACTAGTCTATACTCGATATCACATCCAAAATCTAACATACCAAGCAGCGGAAGATCCACTCGGGTCTCCAAACCCCGATAGTCAATAAACTGTGCTGATACACACGACACACAACAATAATATAACCTGTTTATAAGAACTCCGATTCTCCAACTCCATATAGCACACGAATCTCCATTCCTGATCCTAATTCCGCCATCCGAATATACAACACACCTCTAATACTTAATCATCCATGAGAGGTACTCCTATAATTCTTCTATACTACCAAGCAACCCCGAATATCAACTTGTCGATCCAACAAGAGAGTGCCGCAATACTACTGATGTACCATCAACTTAATCACTTTGCTTCTCTAAAATGTATACCTTGTCAAGTCAAACCAATTAGCAATACCATTTCCTTAATAGTCTGAATTTCATTTCCCTAATTATCTAAAGCTTATCTCCTTAATTATTTGAAGCTGTCCGCTACCTAAGGATTTTATGATCTTTCTTTTAGAACTAAACCAAGACCTTACACATGCAAATCTCAAGCCTACACCATATACCGCATAAGCCACACCGTCCTAGGATAACCATGAGAATTTTGTATCCCCCCTATGATCCATAAGCAACTATGCACTCAACTAGCCAAGAACTTTCCATTGATCACATCTAGAAGAAAATCATTATACATCTCATGCTCCTCACGCCAGCAGAAAATATACCTCTTTAACCATGGTAGAAACCGTCAAGAACACTCATGATTCCTTTTGCACAAAACTAAACCTTCGGTTCTGAATCCTTCTAACTCAACCAAACTACGCAGGCCACTATCACCTAAGAGCATTGTCGTGAAACACTTGTAGAAACTCATTACCTCGTAAGCACCCAAAGAACTAATCATATCCTTACCATACTGATTCGGCCTACAACCAAGCTACCCCATCTATCCAAGTTTCCTTCTGATTTACCTTCAACTTGATACTCCCTTTTGCTGTAGCACCACAATTTCCCAACTCAGACTTACCACAAGAGACCCAAGCATAAAACCACACCGTCTAAGGCTCGCAAGCCGTTGAGTGCTCTCTTAAATGTTTCCAAAAGCATCACGTTCAAAATACCTACCCCGAAGAGACTTCTTACAAATCTGGAACCATTACCTTCCTAATACTGATATATAGAATACCATAATTGATATAGAAATGACACAAGTCTTGGCACCCTCCAATGCAAACCTCAATTTCTAGCCAAATTATAAACCTAAAAATCTCCAATTATTAAATGTAAACCTTGAACGCAATAGAACCATTCTCTAGAGTCATACACTCTACTCAAACTACAATTAGCCTGATCAAATGAACCGAACAACCCGTGCCTCATTAGCACTCCGACACCACACAATGTAACCTTATCCCAATATAGCCAAGTAACTTCCTGCTCTATGTACCGAGCATTCCTTACCAACAACAACTAAAGGCATTCCATGAATTCTCACACACCTATGAAGCATACTATTACTTTTGCCAAGAATTTTCCTTTACTCAAGCCATCCTCGATCTCAATCTCCGTAGGCCATAACCGATTCACCAGTACACCTCAAACTGGAACCAACATGGCACATAACCGTGCAATTAACAACTCAATAGCAGACTCCCCCACTTGGTTCGAAGCCATAGATAGAAACACACACAATAACTCATAATGCATATACTCTATTGCTGCCATAATACCATAGTGAGATTTAACTTAATACTTCACCAGATCGTGAAATACAGACCATCTACTACTTTAAATCTTCTGCAAATCTCGCATTCACTCTCGCAACAGTTAAACCCACTCTCTTAAGTGACCCAAATTTAAACTTCAACACATATATTTCACCTGTAAATAAGATCTTCTAACAGAAAACATAAGGATCACACAACCTCAGAACACTCCGCAGGAGATAACTCGCCTGTTTTTCCTCTAACTAACATTTATGTATACCTTCCATCACTATTAATATTACGCATTCACTTAATCTTCCAAATTCTAAACTCATACCGCAGCATGAAATTTACTTCACTCCCAACTAGGAAACATGAAAAGATTCTTCATACACCCATAACTCGAGGCTATACCTCAAATCAAGATATACATCATGTACCTAATAGTTCTTCCATCCTCGAACGGACCCTTCTCGTCGTTTCCAAATCATATGAATACACCTCACAGTCCTAATATACTCATCACGTAGCTATCCAGTCATTACTCTCCTTAATAGGGACACAACAAAACATATAGATCCAGAAGCACGCGCTCATGCAATCATCAGCTCAGGGCTCAAGCTATAGGCAAAAATTCGGCCTCAAGTCCTCCAGACTGGCCCAATATCAACACACAGAGATCACATCTTGCCCCTCGATCAGGTAATCACAAGCCATCAACGCACATCTAATATTGAGCGCTCATGCACGCATACAAATGCGTGGAAGGAATTCAAAGAGTAATATTTCAAGCTGGATCAAGGCCGTACAATAAGAATACAAGAATGTGAAGTTTTTCCTAAAGGTTCTACAGCCTATCGAGGATAAATAAAGACGTCTACATATCGATCTGCGAGACTCTACTAAACCTGCTCATGACTCGTGAGACCTATGTAACCTAGGCTCTGATACCAACTTGTCACGACCCTAAACTCAAACCCGTCGTGATGGCGCCTCTCATGAAGACAAGGCCAGCTGACTCACTTCCAATTCACTTTAAGAAATTAAAATAATAACTACTAAGTCTTTAATTAGAAATATAATCCCAAAATAAGCATTACAGTATAATTTGCAAAAATAAAATCCAACACAGCCCGACATCAGGGTGTCACCAGTCATGAGCATCTAAAACAATACTGTCAGTCTGAATGTCTACTCCACTACTAAATAATTGAATCAGAAAAGAAATAAGATAGAGGGAGGTTGCACTGGGCTGCGAATCACCAAGCAGCAACCTAGTAAACCTTCAAAGATTTGCTGGAACTGTCAACCCTCAGTAGCAGGACCTGTAGCACCTGAATCTGCACACAGAGGTGCAGGAATAAAGTAAGTACGTCCAACTCAGGGAGTAATAAGAATAAATGAAGACTGAGCGATATAAAATTACATTAAACACAACATTTAGCTATCAGAGGCATAACAAAATCAGTAACACGATTTAACAATGACATCTCATAAAAACACCTTTTTAAGCAGTCAACAATAGATAGTAAAAACGACTAGGAAATGGTAAACAGATAAGAACTACCCCTCGGGCCCAATAACATCAAATCAGCCCCTCGGGCAATATCACAGAACAATACCATCCCCTCATTTTATATCTCATGTTACAATGGTTACTCGCACTCACTGGGGGTGTGCAGACTCCTTGAGGGGCCCCTTACGGCCCAAGCACAATATCAAGTCATCTCGTGGTATCATAAACAGGCTCTCAGCCTCATATCAATATCAAGCCACCTCGTGGCATACAATCTCAAGCCCTCGGCCTCATTATCATGATTAGTGTATCATTGCTACGGCTTGTAGCTGGACCCAAAAGTATCCTCACAATACAGGCCCTCAGCCTTACTCAGTCAGAATTTCATAAGCCCTTCGGGCAATAGTAAAAATATGCAGCTGAACTCAAAATATCTGTAGAACATCATTTAAGGTTTCTAAAATAGATTAACATAGTTGAGTTTTGAAAATATTGAAAGATCTAGCATAACTGAGCACAAGTATGAAGTTAAACAGTGAGTAAAATATCATTAACGATCCCCTAAGTGTTCAAACAGTTGGCACGAAGCCCAAATATGACATTTAGCCCGAAGTATAATAATATCAAACAATTAGCTACCAAATATGCATAAAAATAGTCATTCGGGGTGGACTAAGTCTCAATACCCAATGGTGCACGACCCCACACTCGTCATTTAGCATGTGCGTCACCTCAACACAGCTGAACGTTGTGTAATCCGGGGTTTCATACCCTCAGAACAGCATTTAAAATCATTACTCACCTCGAACTATCCCAAATAGCTACTATTCAACACGCTTGCCTCGCGAACCAACTTCTGAATGCTCCAAATCTACCAAGTTCAGATTTTGATCATTAAATTATGCTAAACGAATGAATTCCAATTGAAAAATATTGATTTTAAGCACAAAATCCGAAATCAATCAAAACCTGACCCCCGACCTGTATCCTGGAATTGGACAAACTTTATACCAAAATTTTCTTCATCATCTCACGAGTCCGTACATATCAAGAACTTGAAAATCGGAGTTTCTTTGACCCCTGAAATCATTCCTAGAAGGTCTCATAATCTCAAGCCCTAACTCCATCTTTTCTACTGATTTTCATGAATTAAACACTGATATTTTGTTCCTTAGTAAAAAAATAATCGAGTTTTAGGGTTCGAAATCCTTACCTCAATGAAGAACAATGATTTCCACTCTTCAAAATCGCCTCAAAGCTCTTTTCTCATTAAAAAATGGTGTAAAAGGGTCTAATGATCGCGGAGGGTTTATTTAAATATTGCTCACGCATTTTACTGTTCACCCGAGTACTATTCACTTGAGTTACTTTTCACCCCGAGTACTGTTCACCCAGCTTATTGTTCACCCGAGTTACTGTTCATGCTGCTGAGAAAAAATGCAGCAGCTTTTCTTCTAGTCAAAATTGATCCGTTAACGTTTGGAGATCCACCCGAGGACCTTGAAAATCTCAACAAATATATGAACACATCTCATAACTCATTTGAACTTAGTCAAGCCTTTGAAACACAAGAAACAACATCAAAACACCAAAATCACATCAAATTCAAGCCTATGAATTATGAAATTCCTAAATTCCACCAACGACGCCGAAAATATCCAAAACAACTCCAGTTGACCTGAAATTTTGCAGACATATCCAAAAATGACATTACGAACCTATTCCAACTGTCGGAATTCCATTCTCACCCTGATAGCCTATTTTCCACTGCCGACCGGAAATTGCCAAAACTAATTTTCGCCAATTCAAGCCTAATTCTACACCGGACATCACAAAAATATTCCGGACACACTCCTAAGTCCCAAATCACCTAACAGAGCTAACCAAATTATACAAGTTTCGATTCGAGATTATATACAAATAAGTCAAATTTTGGTCAAACCTTTCAAATTTCAAGCTTCAAACTGAGAACTATTCTTCCAATTATTCATTCTGATTTTGCACTAGCCAACCCCAATACTTGTTTACAACAAGTTATTACAGACCAATCCTCTAAATAAATTACATAAGTAGAAAGGAAAAATAAGAATTTATACTATATAAAGCCTGATTAGGACTTCCTCCCTGAGTTATGTAATAAATCACTTCAAGTGCCAAGATTGTTCCATAGTCTTTCTCATATCCGGGTGTGTCAGAGTTCCCTAAGGACCTCAAAGGATCCCGGGCAGTGATCACACCCAAATTTCATAGCCAAGACAAAGTAAGTACAATGTGAAAAGCCAGCTTTTATGTGTCCAAGTTCAGAGGGAACTCAACGGTCCCAAGGCAAGGCTCACACAAAAGGGGAAGAACCGAGTGGTCTAAGAGTAAGGTGAGAGTGCTTGTTACAGTTTTGAAAAGGTTGAATTAGAAAACAGCTTTGAAACAACATGTTGAAATGAGTTTGGGAAACAACAGAAGAGTTGTTAGGAAAAACCATTTTTGAAAGGAGAAGGGAATAGGAGCAACAACAACTTGGAACAAACCAGCACACACAGAACAAATCCAAAGAATATTTACAACATCCACAAGCAGGGAAGTAAGGGGTTGGGGACATAGAGGGCCCAAATCAGAAACACATAAACATGGATGAGAAGAGATGCATATAGAACAACAAGTACAAAGAACAAGTAGGGACTGATTGGACTTCAGAACACAAACAATTACTTCAAAGAGTTAATAAGGGAATCATGCTTGAAATTAGAGTAGTAATAAGACATAGGGACAAGGTATGGGAGTAGTCATGTTGAGGACAGGGGTCTACATAATTAGTCACGCCACTTAGTGTTAATCAAGTACATTAGAGGTCTATGATACTAACATGGCATACTAGTTGAGGGAAATAAACAAGAACTGAAGTAGACATGCTGATTACACTTGAACAAGAGAGGGTAAAACTTAAGCGTGCTGAATAAAGCAGTAAACAAGAAAGGCAATTAAATACATGAGCCATTAAGCTAGTGCAGAAGGAGACATGGATTAACAGACATGGAGCACATAGAGTTGAGTTTTAGAATTGAAGTAGGAACATACCAGTTAAAGAAGCAAAATGCAGAAAGTAAAGCAAGTAGAGCTCCACAGTCTATCTTTGGCTTTCCGCCAGCTAGACAAGCAGTTAATACAAGTAGCAGAGAAAGAAAATAGAATTTGAGTGTGTGTATGTGTGTATTCTGAACTAAATGTTAGTGTGTTGAATTGAGAGTAAATAAGAGTATATATAGCAGTTTAGGAGTGGAGCAGAATAAGGTAAAGAAATCATAATTCAGCAATCAAGAAAATTACATATGAAAACAGCATAGTCTTCCTTCAATTAAGGACAAATACCTAACGGTTAAAGGACATGAGTCACTTAAGGAAAGAAAATTAAATCAGACCCACGTAAAGAGGTAAACAAACAGAGGTTTAATTAAGGAAGTAATTGTGAAGAATTAGTGACATCACAGACAATAAGGTAATAAGAATAATTAGAGTCGTAAACAAGGGAATAAATCAATAATCAGCACATAATTTTAAACAAGAAAATCAATAAATTGAGATTCAAAATAATACTAATTTGAAGAGAGGGAAAATATCAGTTTTCCACAATAGGCAAAAATAGAATTTCATAAAAATACATAAACTTGCCAAGGGATAGTTTCAGAAACCCTAGTAGAGATGAACTAGGGTAAAAGCCACAAGATACTGAATTAGGCTAAAGGGAAAAATCATGGAAGTAAAAGCACAACACCAACAATGTAACAAGTAGCTCGGAAAGACTCAGAATCGAAGCAAAAACATAAGAAAATTAGGGCTTTAACACAAACTAGTTAGGGTCCACGCAATTTTTGCAGAAATCGGTCAATAATACCTAAGAACATATGATTAACACTCAGAAATCATGAAAACTTTGAGAAGACGAGTTTCAGTAAACCCTAGTTTAGAAAAGAGCGACTAAAATCGAAATAGTTAGTTAAAATAGGAGATTTTTAAATGAAAATGCTCAATAACACTCGAATCACCTCAAATTTATAAAGACCTAGGAAGAATCGAATAGTAGCGAGTCTAGGGTTTTCGGAAAATAGTAGAGATGAAGAGAATCGGTAAAAAGCTCATGGATTCAAACAAAAAACAAGAGGGAATCCTTTCTTACAAACGAAAATGGTCGGAGACAAGCCAGTAAACAACTTTCAAGACAAAATAGGTTTGGTTTTCCTTAAGATCTTCTCAAGGACTCATGAAATCAAGCAGTCAGAGACTATAAGAGACCGATGGTTGTCCGAGAATGCACAGAAACACCATGGAAAAGAGGTCTCCGCCGATGACGGCGATTAAGGTTAGGGGTGAGTTGAGAGAGAGTTGGAGAGGTTAGGGATTCAGAAGCATTGCAAATGAACGAATGAGTAGGGTTTTAAGGGGTCGTTGGGTTAAAAACTATAAGAAATAACGTGGAGCGTTGATCTAGGAGATCAACGGTCGAGATTAGAAAGGGTAGGTAGGGATTCGGGTTTGAGTATGGGTTAAAAAGGTGTGGGTCCAGTTTTTAATTATGAAATTGGGTTGGGAATTGGGTCTTTATTTGGCTATAATTGAAAGCCAATTTGGCTATAATTTAAATAGCTAGTTTTTCCGTTTTTAATTTGCAAAAAATAGTAGGTGATTTCTAAAAATAATTGTAAAATGCTAAAATAATTTATAATACATAATTAGTAGTTTAAAAATACAGGATCCAATTTTATGCATATAAAACGTAATTAAATCTTAAAAGGGCTAATATTGCAATTATGTGCAATTTAGCTTTAAAAATACCAAATATAATTGCAAAAATTTATAAAAATTACCTTAGCCATATTTTGGTATAAATATAGAAATTCCATAGATGAATTATTAAAATAATAATTTTCAAAATAATTATTGGGAATTTTATGGATAAAAAGGGAAAAATAAATCAATTTAAAATCTTAAAATTATGAAAAAAATAATAAAATATTGGGCATGCTTGTATATATATATATATATATATATATATATATATATATATATATATATATATATATATATATATATATATATATATATATATATGCTATTTTGAAGGTATTTTGCATATTGAAAAATATATAGGAAAAAATTGGGTATCAATAAAAGGTCCTGGCAATGGTTCGTTATGATCCTTAATGTTGGAAAGGGATCTAAGAGTAATAGAGGATTTGGTTTTGGAAGAGAAGGTAGATTTTGAAGAAATCTTTTTAGAAGAATAAGGGTTTCTGCTTGATATTGAACCTAGGTTACGAAGCCTACTACCTCTACTTCATTACTCATAATAGGATCCACAATGGAAGGAAGATCGTCTGCTATTATCGTACGACGAGGTTCAGAAGATGTAGAGAGGTTAGAAGACTTAGTATCCATTGTTGAAGAAAGGCAAATACACGGAGAATAAGAGATTTGCTAAGAGGATTCAGTGAAGAACGTAAAAACAAAAGAGAGTAGAAGCAGTTTTAGAAGGTTAATGATATAGTATTTATAAGGAAAAACGTCATCGTGGAATCGTCGCGTCGAACTGACAAAGTCATAGAAACCCTAAAAAGCCACTGAAAAATGCAGAGCCAGTTACAATAAGACATGTGTCTCGAGCATTCAATGGAAGAAACATATTTCTCTTCACTTCTGATGCATATCATAATGATATTGGGAAGAGGCGGCAAGACATTCCCGCCATAAATAAACTCTTCACTTTCTAAATATTCAGTTAAGAATATTAAGAAAGTGGGGGGAACTATATGTATTGGTGAAAAATAAATTCACTACTTTGACCAATAATATGCTGACATGTGGCATACGAATCGAAGCAATAAATAAGAATGAAGAACATAGAAGGCATAAGTAACACCCAAGTGACCGTGTACAGGGATACCATGCCTATTAGCTGGAAAGATAAAATATGTACAGGGTGTATAGTTAAGGATACCAAAGGCCACGAAGATAGAAGAATCATTAATAGCCACGAATATGGAAAGAAATCAATATAATCTCTGATTATGTGCAATAGGTCGTTATTATCTTAATCGTTACAAATCACCCAAGCAATGGGTAATCACTGTAATAAATGATAGTAACGGGCATGAATTAAATAGAGCAAAGCATTTATAAATTATACTATTATATAAATCCTTGTACAATATCTTGTATCCCCGTCAAGAAAATCACAAAGTAATACTATCGATTGTCAATAATTCTTGTTATTCTCCGCCATTAAAAAATCTTCTATTGGAAGAAAACTACAATTATCAATAAGATTTTTTTTCCTAATTATTTCAGTCTTGATTTACATTATTTTTTTACTTTTATATTAAGAAGACTGAAGTAAAATTGGTTATTAGAAATCCGTATTATTTTTTCTATTTGCTTTAGTCACAAAAATTATTTCTTTGTTAAACAATTATTATTCAGGTATTACTGCAATTTTAATATTTGCAAATAAACTACGTAAAAATTAAATGAAATACCGAGATTTTGTTATTATACAATAATTATACCATATATTATATTTGAAAATAACTTATATGATGAACATCTGAAAGTACTTTCCGTACCATTATTATACAAGTATATTATTCCATGTATCATACTTAAATTACATAAAAATACATATGAACCATCAAAATAATACTCTGATACTAGAGTTATACCATACATAATACCTGCAAATAACTTACATAAACGGAAAAAAAAAAGTGAAATATATAAACACACACTTCTATTTGACATAGGTGTGTCTTATGAATATCCGAGTTTAACAAGCCTCATGTGTGAGTTACACTCGCGGATGACATGGCAAATTGACAAATTATCAAATGACATGTGTATTTCTTAAATAAATTATAGTTTATATTAAAAATACTTATAATTCTTTAATTAAAAAAGAAAAAGAAAAAGAAAAAAGACTTTCCTTCCTCCTTCCCAACAAAAAATAAATAAATAATAATTGTATTTGTTCTTCCTTTAATACCATAGACACTGGAGCTCTTTTCCACCACTGTAACAACCAAAAGTACCACAAAACTCTAATCTTTAATAGTAATATCTCTCAAAAATTCAATTTCTCCTTCCCAATCATTCTCCCTTCTCTCGCGGGTGCAATCACTACTTTGCAACATTAAAAATTCGTCTTTGCTTTACTTTCGTTACTACTCTTCCTTATTCTCATTGAAGTTCTTCCATTAGTTTGGTTCTTCTTCTTTTTTCTTTGTGCAGTTGCCTTATGGTTATTGCTCTTTGAAGCCCTACCCTAATTATTGGTTTATATATAAACCTTTTTACTATCGGCCGCCAAATCTCACTTCACTCCCTTTTTTCCTGATAAAACCAAATCAAAAATCATCCCAATCCATTTGATTGATATATTTTTATCAGTGAAGAACCAATTGTCATATCTAATTGGGGTGAAACTGGAACGTTTTAAATAGGTTCTTTTTGAATTTTCAGATTAGGGTCAAAAGAAAATTGAAGAAGTGATAGTGATAATGTGGTGGTGTAAAAGCGAAGATTTATTTGGTTTATTTAATAGATGTCACTGAATGTGATGGAAATGAAAATTGTGTTCTTGATGTTCATTTTTTTCTAGAATGGAGGTTGAAGGTGGAGAAAGTTTGGGGCAGAGGTATGGAGGATGGTGGAGAAAAAAATTGAAGAAGAAAGTGGTGTAAGAATTTGGTGGGATCCATATTGATTTTAGGGAGAAAAAGAAAAGGATAAACGTAATTTTAAAGAGCTTCACGCGCTCAGATCTCAGTGCAACATACAAATTTTGCCATGTCAGTGTAATGGGTTTAAGAAATAAAGTTCTTTCAAATAGAAGTGTCTGACTAATCATATGCCAAGTTAAGGTGTTCATCTAATTGTTGTGGACAATTTAAAGGGGCTGTTTATATATTTCGCCAAAAAAAAAACAAAAAAAAAAAAACATAGGAAGCATCCGAATGTAATTATTATACCAGTATCAAACCATATATACCATCTCCAAACATACTTAAAAATACATGAAATATTGATGTACCATTTTTTAACAAATAGCAGTAATACTTTTTTTTTTGTGTATTCTAATTATATTGCAGAATACGAGGAATATGTTAAATATAATGAATGGTGACTTGGGGAGCATTGATTAACATCTTAGAACGAAAATATAGAAAGTGAATCATTTGCGGTTATATATATATATATATATATATATATATATATATATATATATATATATATATATATATATATATATATATATATATATATATATATCCAACTACTTTAATAGTGCATGATTAGCAAATAAGATCTCAACGTACAAGGCTACATATCGCTTTAAAATTAAAGTAACAGTTGTAGTGGACAGTTCAATGTATCGAATTAGTTTAATCGTATAGCAATTAATTCCACCAGTTCATTACTACTATTAAATTCTAGCTTTTGTACTTATTTTATTCTTTTTAATTGTCACGATCCGGATTTTTCACTATCGAGAGTCGTGATGGCGCCTACTGTAGGAGCTAGGCAAGCCAAACATTTAAACCTTTTTGGATAACAACACAACATTAATAATAATAATAAACATTTAAATAAAAGCGGAAATCTGTTAAAACATAAATAACTAAAAACCCAAAATGCGCAAGTTTAACATTTCACTACCCAAGACTGGAGTCGCTACCTCACGAACCACTAAAGAGTGCTACAAACAAGTCTGAATAGAAAATACATAATGTCTGTCTCGGTACAATGAAAACAAACTGAAGATATGCAAAGAGACTTCGGCCTGCGAACGCCAGCTAGGCTACCTCGAATGTCCCTAGACTGGAAGCTCGCTCTCAAAAT
>MU748499.1:205546-232839 GCA_026770625.1 Nicotiana glauca | reverse complement strand
AGCCAAAGTTAGATCAAACACTTACCTCAAATGCTCCAAAAAAATCCACTCAAGCCTGTAGTATAGCTTTACCCCTCGAATTCACCACAAAACCGCTCGAATCTAGTTACAAATTACTTGAATGTATCAACAAATGCTAATTGAATCAACTTTGATGTATGAAAACGAATTTTCCAAAGTTTTACTCAAAAATTCCCAAACCGCCTCCGGGCCCACGTGGTCAAAATCCAAGGTTTGAACCAAAACTCGGTTACCCATTCCCGCACGAGTTCATATCTATGATTTGTTTTGAAATCAGACCTCAAATTGAGGTCCAAATCCCCAATTTTACGAAAACTTAGGTTCTACCCAAATTCCCATTTTTACCTATGAAAAACCTTGATTTTAAGATGAAAACAT
This sequence comes from Nicotiana glauca, assembly GCA_026770625.1. Taxonomy (NCBI): domain Eukaryota; kingdom Viridiplantae; phylum Streptophyta; class Magnoliopsida; order Solanales; family Solanaceae; genus Nicotiana; species Nicotiana glauca. The sequence goes on along the minus strand of MU748499.1, from coordinate 232,440 downwards.
GATAAATGATGTTAAAGATTGAAGAAATTAAGTGAAAATCAACTTACAATTGATTTGGGGAAGAAAGTTTTCTTGGGAAATCGCCTATGGAGTATTTGAGTTGAAAGAATGAAGAAATGAGGTGAAAATTCGACTAAGTATGGAAAATGCAGGTCTCTGATATGCGAATTGCGAACCCTGACCAAAATGTGGGAATTGTGAAGGATACTGGGAGGTTCACATTTGCGATAAATTGGTCGCATTTGCGAAGGTTCAATGTTGCATTTGCGGACATACGTTCGCATTTACGATCGATTCCTTCGCATTTGCAAAGGAAGCTGCCCAGGGGATTTTTCGTATTTGCAATAAAAAGCTCGCAATTGCGAGCTCGCATTTGCGAGTGCTGGCTTCGCAATTGCAAAGCCTGCAGAACTGAAGAACACCAGGTCTTTCCAAATAGGAAAAATGCAAGCCGATGGCTATCCAAAACTCACCCGAGCCCTCGGTACTCCAAACCAAACATGTACATAACCTCAAAAATATCTTACGGACTTACTCACGCAATCAAATCGCCAAAATAACATCATATACATAGAATCAAGCCTCAAAACACATGATTTTCTTCTAAGTTTCATAAACTTTCAAATTTGGAACTTATAGTCCGAAACACATCAAACGATATCCGATTTCGACCAAACTTCACAGAAAGCGCTTAACACATATTTAAGACTTGTATCGGGCGTTGGAACCAAAATATGAGCCCGATACCATAGTCTTTTAATCAATTTTCATTACCATTTTCCTTAATAATTTTAGAAAAATAATTTAACAAAAAAAAATTTTTACTCGGGTTCTAGACCTCGGATTTCGACTCCAGGCACATGCCCGAGTCCCATATTTTTTCTACGGATCCTCCGGGACCGTCAAATCACGGATCCAGGTCCGTTTACCAAAAATATTGATCGAAGCCAATTTTAACCATATTAATATCAAAATTCTTCAAATTTTTTATAGATTTCACATATTTCAACATAAAAACTTCCCGGCTACGCGCCCGGACTGCGCACGCAAATCGAGGAAACTACAAGTGAGGTTTTCAAGGCCTCGGAAGCACGAAAAAAGGGAGAAATCCGATGATGACCCTTTGGGTCGTCACATTCTCCACCTCTAAAACAACCGTTCATCCTCGAACGGACAAAAGAAAGAAGTACTTGAGTCAGGAAATAGATGAGGATAACGGCTCCGCATATCAGACTCGGACTCCCAGGTCGATATCTCAGGAGGCTGACCTCTCCACTGGACACGCACTGAAGGAAAACACTTTGACCTCAACTGTCGAACCTGCCAGTCTAGGATAGCTACCGGCTCCTCCTCGTAAGACAGATCGTTGTCCAATTAGACAGTGCTGAAATCTAACACGTGGGTAGGATCGCCGTGATACCTCCGAAGCATAGACACATGAAACACTGGATGCAGCTAACAAGCTAGGTGGCAAGGCAAGTGTGTAAGCCACCTCTCCCATACAATCAAGAATCTCAAATAGGCCAATGAACCTAGGGCTAAGCTTGCCCTTCTTCCCAAATCTCATCACGCCCTTCATAGGTGATACACGGAGCAATACTCACTCACCAACCATGAAAGCTACATCTCGAACCTTGCGATCTACATAACTCTTTTTCCGCGACTGAGCCAAACGAAGCTGGTCATGAATGATCTTGACCTTATCCAAGGCCTCTTGGACTAAATCTGTACCCAATAACCGAGCCTCTCCCGGCTGAAACCATCCCACTGGAGACCGACATCGCCTACCTTACAACGCCTCATATGGAGCCATCTGAATGCTGGACTGGTAGCTGTTGTTGTAGGCAAACTCTGCTAAAGGAAAAAACTGGTCCCACGAGCCTCCAAAATCAATGACACAGGCTCTGAGCATATCCTCCAATATCTAAATAGTCCTCTCGGACTGGCCGTCTGTCTGAGGATGGAACGCTGTGCTCAAATGAACCTAGGTGCCTAACTCCTACTGGACTGCTCTCCAGAAGTGCGAGGTAAACTGCGTACCTCGGTTCGAAGTGATAGATGCCGGCACCCCATGAAGGCGAACAATCTCTCGGATGTAGATCTCGGCTAACCTCTCCGATGATTAAGTGGCTGGAATAGGAACAAAATGCGCTGACTTGGTCAGCCTATCAATAATGACCCATATAGCATCAAACTTCATCCGAGTCATCGGGAGTCCAATAACGAAATCCATGGTAATCCTCTACCACTTCCACTCGGGAAGATCAATCCTCTAGGATAACCCACCAGGCCTCTGATGCTCATACTTGACCTACTGATAGTTCAAACACCGAGCCACATATGCAACAATATCTTTCTCCATCCTACGCCACCAATAATGCTGCCGCAAGTCCTGATACATTTTCGCGACGCCTGGGTGAATAGAATACCGTGAACTATGGGCCTCCGCTAAGATCAACTCTCGAATCCCACCGACATTGGGCACACAAACTCGCCCCTGCAATCTCAAAACACCATCATCATCTAAAGTCACCTTCGTGGAACCTCCACGCTGCACCGTGTCTCTCAGGACACACAAATGAGGATCATTAAATTGCTGATCATGGATACACTCCAATAACGAAGAACGAGCGACCGTACAAGCTAACACTCTGCTAACCGATTGGCCAAGGCCTGAATATCCAAAGCAAGCGGTCTTTGGCTGACCGGAACATAAGCAAGACTACCCATGTTGGCGGACTTCCTACTCAATGCCTCGGCCACCATATTGGCTCTCCCCGGGTGGTATAAAATAGTAACATCATAATCCTTTAATAGCTCCAATCACCTCCGCTGTCTCAAATTCAACTCCTTCTGCTTGAACAAGTATTGTAGACTCTTGTGATCGGTGTACACCTCGCACGTCACACCATATAAGTAATGCCTCCAAATCTTCAAAGCATGGACAACGACTGCCAACTCTAGATCATGGACTGGATAATTCTTTTCGTGGATCTTCAATTGCCTCAAAGCATAGGCAATGACTCTGCCATCCTGCATTAATACTGCGCCAAGCCCAATACGGGAAGCATCACAATAAACTGTATAAGGCCCTGAACCTGTGGGCAAAACCAATATTGATGCCGTAGTGGGCTGTCTTTAGATTCTGAAAGATCTCCTCACACTCGTCTGACCATATGAATTGGGCACCCTTCTGGGTCAATCTGGTCATCGGGGCTGCTATAGATGAAAACCCCTCCACGAACTGACGGTGGTAACCTGCTAACCCCAAGAATACTCCGAATCTCTGTAGCTGATGCTGGTCGAGGCCAGTTCTTGACTACCTCAATCTCCTTCAGGTCCACCTGAATACCCTCTGCTGATACAACATGACCCAGAAATGCAACCGAACTTAACCAGAACTCACAGTTCGAGAACTTAGCATACAACTGACTATCCTTCAGAGTCTGAAGAACCACTCTGAGGTGATGCTCGTGCTCCTCCTGGCTGCGGGAGTACACAAGAATATCATCAATAAAGACTATCACGAACAAGTCTAGATATCAACTCCATAAATGCTTCTGGGGCATTGGTCAACCCAAATGACATGACCAAAAACTCATAATGCCCGTACCGAGTGCGAAATGCTGTCTTAGGGACATAAGACGCCCAAATCCCCAGCTGATGGTAGCCAGACCTCAAGTCTTTCTTTGAAAACACCTTCGTACCCTGTAGCTGGTCAAATAGATCATCAATCCTCGGTAGTGGATACTTGTTCTTTATCATCACCTTGTTAAATTGTCGGTAATCAATGCACATCCTCATCGACCCATCATTTTTCTTCACAAATAACACCGACGCACCCCAAGGAGAAACACTAGGCCTGATAAAACCCTTCTCTAGTAAATCTTACAGCTGGTCCTTTAACTCCTTTAACTCTGGCGGGGCCATGCGATACAGTGGAATAGAAATGGGCTGCGTGCCTGGGGCCAGATCAATACAGAAATCAATGTCCCTGTCGGGCGGCATACTCGCCAGGTTTGAAAGGAAAACCTCTGGGAACTCCCGAACAATAGAAACAGAGTCAATAGAAGGAACCTCTGTGCTGGAATCACGAACATATTTCAAGTAAGCTAAACACCCATTCTCGACCATGCGTCGAGCCTTAACATAGGAAATAACACTGTGGGTAGCATGTCCTGGGGTCCCTCTCCGCTCCAGTCGGGGCAAATCTGGCAAAGCCAAGGTCACGGTCTTGGCGTGACAATCCAAGATAGCATGATACGGGGACAACCAATCCATCCCCAATATAACATCAAAATCCACCATGTCTAAAAGCAATAAATCAACACGGGTCTCAAAACCCTCAAACACTACCACACAGGAACAATGAACTCGGTCGACCACTATAGAATCACCCACCGATGTAGATACATAGACAGGAATACCCAAGGCATCACTAGGCATAACCAGGTAGGGTGCAAAATAGGACGACACATACGAACACGTAGACCAAGGGTAAAATAGCACTGAAGTATCTCTAATACAAATTAGAATGGTACCTGTAATGCATGCACCTGAAGACTCAGCCCCTAGCCTAGCTGCTGGCTGGCCTCTACCTCTGGCAACCTGAGCTCCACCTCTAAGACCTCTACCTCCACCTCTAACACCTCTGCCCCCGCCCCTAGTTGACTGGGTAGGCTGTGGAACCTCCGGTGCCTGAGTCATATTACGAGAATCTTATGCTGGAAGCTGCCATAAACTCGAGGGCAATATCAGACAATGTGCCTCGGATCACCACAAGCATGGCAAAACCTCGTCTGCTGCGGCTAATCACCCCTCAACCTCGAGCAAACCCTCCTGAGATGACCATATTCGCCACTCATAACATCCACGCGACTGCTGAGGGAACTGAGGCTGACCCTGTCGACTTGAATGATCACCTGAAGTACCATGAGTGACCTGAAGAGCTGACTGAAAAGGCTTGGGAGGATGGCCTCTACCATAAGAACCTCTACCTCTTGACGAGGTACCACTGAATTTGCCAGCATGACGGGGCCTCTTATCCGACCTATGACTGCCTCGCTGTGGCAGGACCACCTAAACTCTACGACCCACATTGGCCGCCTCCTGAAAAGTGATCTCACTCCCGGCCTGAGCTACTGTACCCGACTGATCTGCCACCGCTGGCTGAACTCCTAGAAGCAAACCCGCTCGAATGACACTCTCCGTGAAGCCTACCAATCGGACTAGAGCGTCGTGAAGAACTAAGATGGCAATGAACCCCTCTGGGACCTGAGCTGGGTCCACCGGGACTGTTGGGGATGGCACCTCCTCCTCCAAATCAACCTGAGACTCCGCCACTGGAGCTGCTGCTGGGGACTCGGGCTGCTGCGCGGTAAAAGAGGAAGCACGGGTTCTCGCCATCTGCGGAGGAACAAAATGGAAATTCAATCGGTACTTGAGAAATAGAACCGCACGACAAGAAAGAACAAATGTGAAAATTTTCCGAACTCCGTAGCCTCTGGGGGATAAATATAGATGTCTCCGTACCGATCCCTCAGACTCTACCAAGTTTGTCCGTGAGTAGCGATACCTATGCAACCTAGAGCTCTGACACCAACTTGTCACGACCCGGATTTTCCACCATCGGGAGTCGTGATGGCGCCTACTGTAGGAGCTAGGCAAGCCAAACAATTAAACCTTTTTGGATAACAACACAATAGTAATAAAAATAATAAATATTTAAATAAAAGCGAAAGTCTGTTAAAACATAAATAACTGAAAACCCAAAATGCGAAAGTTTAACATTTCACTACCCAAGACTGGAGTCGCTACCTAACGAACCACTAAAGAGTGCTACAAACAAGCCTGAATAGAAAATACATAATGTCTGTCTCTGTACAATGAAAACAAACTGAAGATATGGAAAGGGACTTCGGTCTGCGAACGCCAGCTAGGCTACCTCGAATGTCCCTGGACTGGAAGCTCGCTCCCAAAATGCAACTGCTACTCAATTGCTGCTCCAGCACCTGGATCTGTGCAAAAAGATGCACAGAGTGTAGCATCAGCACAACCGACCCCATGTGCTGGTAAGTGTCTGGCCTAACACCGGTGAAGTAGTGACGAGGCTAGACCGGACTACCAAACAAAACCTGTGCAGTTCAAATATATATATATACACACACACACACACACAATAGAAAAGAAAACAGAAACTTAACAATCAAGAGGGAGGGGAGCATGATGTAGGGGCTGTAGCAGTTACAAGGTAAATAAATAAAGAATGAAACGATACAACTACAAAGTCAATGGGAGTAATAAAGCAAACATGGCACGGAATGTCCCTTCGTGCATTAATAATCAAACATGGCACAGAATGTTCCTTCTTGCATTAAAATCAAGGCATGGCACGGAATGTTCCTTCGTGCATTTATAATCAAACATGGCACGGAATGTTCCTTCGTGCATTAATAATCAAAACATGGCACGGAATGTTCCTTCGTGCATTTATAATCAAAACATGGCACAGAATGTTCCTTCGTGCATTTATGATCAAAACATGGCACGGAATGTTCCTTCGTACATTTATAATCAAAATATGGCACGGAATGTTCCTTCGTGCATTAATAATCAAACAATTGTGCATGGCATCACCCATCGTGCTTTATCACTCAACCTCACCCAAATAGCAATCACAAACAATGGGGGCGAGGGGTGATAGACAAAAGTAATAGATAGTCCGGCAAGGGAAAACATAGGTAAACAGTCAAATCCCGACAAAGGAACAATAACAATATCTTTCACATCCCGGCGAGGGAGATAATCAATATACTCAAACCATCCCGGCAAGGGATTAATCACATCTCTTTCCATTTCTTTCATTTCTTACTCAATAGTATTCTTATCGTCCGAGCCAACGTTCCAAAGAATTCACAATTCACAATTAATCCACATACTCTTCACATCATGTAGAGATCATTAATTTAGCCTGGAAGAGTCCCAAAATACACTAAAATAAGCACTAACAAAGACCCACGGTCATGCTAGACACCGGTGTATAGATACTCGTCACCATGCCTAAACACCATACTCGATCATTTAGCAATTAGCAATTAATAACACTCTAATCCTATTCCCTCAAGCCAAAGTTAGATCAAACACTTACCTCAAATGCTCAAAACAATCCGCTCAAGCCTCTAGTATAGCCTTTACCCCTCGAATTCACCACAAAACCACTCGAATCTAGTCACAAATTACTTGAATGTATCAAAAAATGCTAATTGAATAAACTTGAGGTCAAAACCCGAGGTTCGAACCAAAACCCGGTTACCCATTCCCCCACGAGTTCATATGTATGATTTGTTTTGAAATCGAACCTCAAATTGAGGTCCAAATCTCCAATTTTAAGAAAACCTAGGTTCTAACCAAAATTCCCATTTTTACCCATGAAAAACCTTGATTTTAAGATGAAAACATGATAAATGATGTTAAAGATTGAAGAAATTAAGTGAAAATCAACTTACAATTGATTTGGAGAAGAAAGTTTTCTTGGAAAATCGCATATGGAGTGTTTGAGTTGAAAGAATGAAGAAATGAGGTGAAAATTCGACTAAGTATGGAAAATGCAGGTCTCTAATATGGGAATTGCGAACTGGGGTTCGCAATTGCGAACCCCAACCAAAATGTGGTAATTGTGAAGTCGAGTTTGAATTTACGAACTCTGAAGGATACTGGGAGGTTCGCATTTGCGATAAATTGGTTGCATTTGCGAAGGTTCAATGTCGCATTTGCGGACATATGTTCGCATTTGCGAAAGTTGAGGCTAAAGGCGGGCATCGCATTTGCGATTGATTCCTTGGCATTTGTGAAGGAAGCTGCCCAGGGAATATTTCGCAATTGCGAGCTCGCATTTGCGAGTGCTGGCTTCGCAATTGCGAAGCCTGCAGACCTGAAGAACACCAAGTCTTTCAAAATAGGAAAAATGCAAGTCGATGCCTATCCAAAACTCACCCGAGCCCTCGGGGCTCCAAATCAAATATGTACACAACCTCAAAAATATCCTACAGACTTACTCGCGCGATCAAATCGCCAAAATAACATCATATACATAGAATCAAGCCTCAAAACACATGATTTTCTTCTAAGTTTCATAAACTTTCAAATTTGCAACTTATAGTCCAAAACACGTCAAACGACGTCCGATTTCGACCAAACTTCACCGAAAGCGCTTAACACATATTTAAGACCTATACCGGGCGTGGGAACCAAAATACGAGCCCGATACCATAGTCTTTTAATCAATTTTTATTTCCATTTTCCTTAATAATTTCAGAAAAAACAATTTAACAAAAAAATTCTTTTACTCGGGTTCTAGACCTCGGATTTCGACTCCGGGCACATGCCCGAGTCCCATATTTTTTCTACGGACCCTCCGGGACCGTCAAATCACGGATCTGGGTCAGTTTACCAAAAATGTTGACTGAAGTCAACTTTAACCATATTAATATCAAATTCTTCAAATTTTTCACAGATTTTACATATTTCAACATAAAAACTTCCCGGCATCGCGCTTGGACTGCGCACGCAAATTGAGGTAACTACAAGTGAGGTTTTCAAGGCCTCGGAAGCGCGGAAGAAGGGAGAAATCCGATGATGACCTTTTGGGTCGTCACATTAATTTATTAACAAATGGAGAATTATTTATTTAATTGTTCAAGCATGGCTTAAGTTTTTTATACTATGTTATATGCGATTTCTTTATCCTTGACAGAAAATTGCATAGTTGGATTGTCTACTCGTGAACTTATTAATTAAAGAGAAATGACGTGGATTAGCAACAATTTGCTTAGTTAAACTAACACTTCTTATCACTATAAAAGGAATGTGAGTTTATCACGTCCTATTATATTGAGTATTAACCAACCTTATATTATGATATGTTTATTATAAAAGAAAGAAGAGATTAGGCATATCAATAATGTCAATTAGTTGACATTGAACCCCTTATATCATCCATAAGTCAAATATTATAATACTATTATTTAATTAGTTATGCTCTCATATGGTATGCGAATAAATCCTAATTTTGTTTTTTGTCTTTCGGTTAATCCTTGGGGAAAAATGGCTTAATGGATCGTCACCTTGGAGATTTTCAGAATTAAAATACGAGCTGACTTTAGTTGAGGGGTAACTGTTTGACTTTGATTTTTCAATACAAAGCACAATAGAACTCGCTAATATTATCTTCAGCAGCGGATGTAGTGTATACTCGATGGATTCAATTGAACTATAACTTTTGACGCATAGTAAATTTTTATATGTAAAATTCATTAAAATTATAACTTTAAAAACATAATGGGTTCAATGCCAAATTTTTAAAAATTGATCCCATAAGATTTACCTCTGATTATCTTCTCGTAAATTTAAAACATAATCGTATTATAACTTATAAATACTTTTGGTTATGATAATAGTATGTTCCCTGCTCACAAGCAAATATGTCTGTAGTCTTGTGCTTTTCTTGAAAATGAATATAACGTTGAAAATCAGACATTAAAGGAAAAGAATAGCAGTTTTGGGTCGGGTCGGATATGGTTCGAATTGAAAATGGGTAATGAAAAAATGAATAAATTATCCAACCCGATCAATATTTAATACAGATAAAAAAACGGGTTAACCGGCGGATAATATGGATTACCCATATTATCCATGACTTCTTGTATATGCCAGTAACTAACTCAACCCATTCAGAATTTTTTTTATTAATATATTATGTTTATACTAAATCAAGAAACGCAAAAGATATATGTTTTACTCCCTTCGTTCAATTTTACTTGACATGTATACTAAAAATAGATTTTTATTTTTACTTGTCATTTTACGCATATTAAGAGAAAACAAATATATTTTTTCTGTTATACCCACAATACTTATTACTCATTTCAAATCATTTTCTCAAATCCAATAAAATATACATCAATTAATATACGTATCATGGTAAATTATGTACTTCATTTATTATTTCTTAAGGGGCGTGAAAAGTCAAAACGTGCCAAGTAAAAGTGAACGGAGGGAGAATATATACTCTTATCACTTAGTATGGTTATGATATGTATTAGAGTACTATTTAAGGTTAGTGTATAATTTTTAAAATTAAATAAATTATTAGTTTAATGTAAATGTTGAGTGAAAATAATTTTTTCCTAAATTAAAAATTAATGTAGACAAAACATTTACTCTGTGTCACGATCGATGATGCCTAAAATCACACTTGCTAGACAAGCCAACGTTAGAGATTTATTAGCCAATTCCTGTATCAGTGATTTACAATAAGCAAGCTAAAAAAGTCAAAATTAACGCGAAAGTAAATAAATAACAACTTTGATTATATAATATTACTATCCAGAATCCGGGGTCACAATTCACGAACATTCTAAGATTTTACTACAAGTATCTGACCGAAAGAAAATACAAATATTTGCGAAATAAGGAAAACATTAAAGTATGGGGTATAGAAGGGGACGTCAGGGTCTGCGGACGCCAACAGGACCACCTTGGATCTCCAAGCAAGTGAATCCTACAGCCAACCTCTTGATCAGCCGAACCTACTCCAAAATCTACACGGGAAGTGCAAAGTGCAGTATCAGTACAAACGACCCCATATACTGGAAAGTGCCAAGCCTAACCTCGACGAAGGAGTGACGAGGCTACGGCGGGGAAATCACAATATAACCTGCATACAGTATATAATAAGAACAGAAAGAGAGACAAGATAAAATAGAGTAGTAACTTGCAAGAAATGAATACATTTTTCGAAACATATCATCAGTGTTTAGCTACTACCAATCCTTAAGTGCAACGTAAGACTACCGTACAACTAATGCAGTCAAGAAAACATATAGGTTATTGCGGCGTGCAACCCGCTTCCACCGTAAATCTCATATTCCTCTATTATTTCCTCTTATTAACATGAACAATAGAGTATAAGTAAAGGTGTTGCGGCGTGAAACCAGATCAACCATATCACAATAATCACAATCACAGTTCACCTTATTTCACCACAATCCACCCTTATTACACCTGTTGCGGCGTACAACCCGATCACACCTTACGTAGCATTTCACCCTTAATCCTCTTCAATATATCACCCTTACTCCACTTGTTACGACGCGCAAACCGATCTCACTGCGTCAGTATCAGTTATTCAACAAGTACATAAATTAACAATTCAAATCACATGACCCTTCACAAGGCTTAACTTCAAACCCAAACAATTAGGAAGCTTATACACTATGAGACTTTACAAAAGTAATACTACTAAGCGAGACTAATCCAAAATATATAATAAAAGTACCGGTAACAAGCCTAAGCAAATAATATGAGACAACGAAGCTATGAAATAACTAATACCTTTAGCAAAGAGAAACAATATCTACCAAGTAGCAGTTAAACATGGAAATCCAAGTAGAGCATGTAGCAGTTATGACAAGGAAAGAGACAATACGAGAAGAACGGGAAAGAAATAGGCAAAAACAGATAAATTGGCGGCGCATCGGTACTCGTCACCTCACCTATATGCCGCTCACATGGATTTCATATAGCAAATAAGTCAAGGGTTCCTAATCCCTTGAGTCAAAGATAGACATGACACTTACCTCGCTCTACGGGCCACTCAATGCTCAATTACCGCCTTTCCTCTAGTATCCACCTCCAAAGCACTCGTATCTAGTAACAACTAGCTCAACAACATCAATTATTGCTAAAGGAATTAACTACAATGCATAAATTTAGTTTTCTCAAACTTTCTCCCAAAAAGTAAAAAATCGACCTCGGGCGCACTTGGTCAAAACCCGAGATTCAGACGAAAATCCGTTTTCCCATTCACCCCCGAGCCCGGATATATAATTGGCTTTGAAATCTGACCTCAATTCGAGGTCTAAATTCAAAATTTTCAAAAATCCCTAATGCTACCCAAACTCCCAATTTCCACCATGAAAACGCTAAATTTTAGGTTGAAAATTTAATAAATGTAATGGGTAATTGAAAAAAAGTGGTTTAGACTAACTTACCAACACTTTGGGGAAGAAATTAGCTTGGGAGAATTGCCTCAAGGCCGTCTAGCTTTTGAATATTTGAAAGAATGGCTTAAGTCCCGTAATGTGACTGTTTAATAGTTGGGCGACAGTGTTTATCGCGTTTGCGAGGACACTGTCGGGTCCACGAAGAGTAGAGCTTGCCAAGCTTTCGCAATCGCGAGTCCCAAATCGTGTTCACAAAGGCTACTCCCCCGTATCCTTCGCATTCGCGAGCCCTTGATCGCGTTCGCGATGAAGGAACGACTAAACCCTCCCCCCGGTCCCATATGTTTCACGTTCGCGAAAGGTAGAGCCCCCATCGCCCCACATTCGCGACTAAGCCTTCGCATTTGCGAAGAGGAAAACCCTGGCCAGCTTATCCTTCGCTTTGCGAGAGTGTCTTCGCGAACGCGAAAGAGATCAGACCAGAACAGCTGTGCAGCAAAACTACCAGATTTTCTAAGTTCAAAACATCCCATAGCCTATCTGAAACTCACGCGGGCCCTCGAGGCTCCAAACCAAACATGCACACGAGTCCTAAAATATTATACGAACTTTCTCATACGATCAAATCACCAAAATAACACCTAGAACTACGAATTGAACACCAAGTCGAATGAATTTTTCAAGAAAGCTTTAAAATTTCTAACTTCACAATCGGACATCCGAATCACGTCAAACCAATTCCATTTTTCACCAAATTTCGCTAACAAGTTATAAATATTATATTGGACCTGTACCGGGTGCTGGAACCAAAATACGGACCCGGTATCAACAAGGACAAACATCAATCAATTCTTAAAAACCATTAGATTTTCAGACTTCCAATTTTCAACAAAAATTCATATCTCGAGCTAGGGACCTCGGAATTCGATTCCGGGCATACACCCAGGTCCAATATTTTATTACGGATCCTCCGGGACCGTCAGAACATGCCCAAACTGAGCACACAAATCAAGATGGGTAAAATGAGATTTTTAAGGCTTAAGAGCGCAAAATAGAGATCTAAAACATAAGATGACCCTTTGGGTCATCACATTCACCACCTCTAAAACAATTGTTCGTCCTCAAACGGACATAGAAAAATACCTGAGCTGGAGAAAAGGTGGGGGTATCTACTCTACATATCGAACTTGGACATCTAGGTAGCTGCCTCAACAAGCTGACCGCTCCACTGCCCTTAAACTATAGGATAACTCTTCGACCTCAACTGACGAACCTGTCAATCTAGAATAGCTACTGGCTCCTCCTTGCAGGTTAAGTCCTTGACAATTGAACAGTACTAAAATCTAACACGTGGGATGGATCTCCGTGATACTTCCGGAGCATGGACACATGGAACACCGGATGGACTGCTGATAAACGAAGTGGCAATACAAAATCTATGGGTCACCTCTCCCACTCACTCAAGGATCTCAAAAGGCTCGATGTATCTAGGGCCCAACTTGCCCTTCTTTCCAAACCTCATTACACCCTTCATGGGTGATACCCAAAGAAATAGTCTCTCTCCGACCATGAATGCCACATCACAAACCCTATGGTTGGCGTAATTCTTCTACCTGGACTGAGTAGTGCGAAGTCTATCCTTAATGATCTTAACCTTATCCAAGGCATCCTGTACCAAATCAGTAGCTAGTAACCGAGCCTCCCCGGCTCAAACCATCCAACCGGCGATCGACACCGTCCACTATACAGTGTTTCATAGGGAGCCATCTGGATTCTCAACTGGTAGTTGTTATTGTAGGAGAATTATCCAAAGGGCAAGAACTGATCCTACTATCCTCCAAAGTCTATAACACACGCAAGGAGCATATCCTCCAAGATCTAAATAGTACATTCGGACTGTCCATCCGTCTGAGGATGAAATGTTATGCTCAACTCAACCCGCATACCCAATTCACGATGTTCTGCCCTACAAAAGTGCGAGTTAAACTGCGTACCTCGATCAGAAATGATAGACATGGGCACACCGTGAAGGCGAATGATCTCGCAGATATAAATCTCTGTCAAGCGCTCTGAAGAATAGGTAACTACCACAGGAATGAAATGCACTAACTTGGTCAGTCTATCCATAATAACCCAAACAGCATCAAACTTCCTCTAAGTCTATGGGAGTCCAACAACACAATCCATAGTAATACCCTCCCACTTCTACTCAAGAATCTCTATCTTCTGAAGCAAACCACCAAGTCTTTGATGCTCGTACTTTACTTGCTGACAATTTAGACATCGATCTACATATGCAACTATATCCTTCTTCATCCTCAAAACTACATCATCTCCAATCGTAACCTGTTTGGCATCACCGTGTCGTACTGTGTCCCGAAGGAAAAGCAAATGAGAGTAATCATACTGCCGCTCCCTGATGCGCTCAAACAAAGAAGACCGAGCGACTGTGTAAGCTCAGACACGACTGGGCTCAGAAACATCTAACCTCACGAACTGGTTGGCTAAGGACTAAACATCTAATGCAAGTGGTCTCTCACCGAGCGGAATGTACCCAAGGCTGCCCATACTAGATGACTTCCTACTCAAAGCATCGGCCACCACATTGGCCTTCCCGGGATGATACAAGATGGTGATATCATAGTCTTTCAATAGTTCCAACCACCACCTCTGCCTCAAATTGAGCTCCTTTTGCTTGAACAAATACTGCAAACTTCGATGATCTGTGAACACCTCACACGACACTCCATAAAGATAGTGCCTCCAAATCTTCAGCGTGTGAACAATGGCTACTAGTTCCATGTCATGAACAGTATAATTCTTCTTGTGAATCTTCAGTTGCCATGAAGCATATGCAATAACCTTGCCACCCTAGATCAATACCACCCCAAGCCCAATAAGAGATGCGTCACAATATACTGTATAAGGCCCTGAACCTGTGGGAAACACCAACAACGGCGCCGTAGTCAAAGCCGTCTTGAGCTTTTGAAAGCTCACCTCACAATATAACTTGCATACAGTATAAAATAAAAACAAAATGAAAGACAAGATAAAATAGAGCAGTAACTTGCAAGAAATGAATATAGTTCTCGAAGCATATCATCAGTGTTCCGCTACTACAAATCCTTAAGTACAACTTAAGAATACCGTATAGCTAACGCTGTTAAGGAAAAGTATAAACATATAAGTTATTGCGGTGTGCAACTCGATCCCACCGTACATCTCATATTCCTCACTTATTTCCTCTTATTAACATGAACAACAAAGTATAAGTAAAAGTATTGCGGCGTGCAACCCGGTCCCACCATAGCACAATAATCACAATCACAGTTCAACCTTATTTCACAAAAATCCACCCTTATTACACCTGTTGTAGCGTGCAACCTGATCCTACCGTACTTATCATTTCACCCTTATTCATCTTCAATATATCACCCTTACTCCACCTGTTGCGGCACGCAACCCGATCCCATCATATTATCAGTTATTCAGCAAGTACATAATTTTACAATTCAAATAACATGACCCTTCTCAAGGCTTAACTTTAGCAGTTATGACAAGGAAAGAAACAATATGAGAAGAATGGGAAAGAAACAGGCAAAAATAAATAAATTGGCGATGCATAGGTACTCGTCACCTCACCTATACGCTGCTCACATGGATTTCATATAGAAAATAATTCGAGGGTTCTTAATCTCTCGAGTCAAAGTTAGACACGACACTTATCTCTCTCCACGGGCCATTCAATGATCAATTACCGCCTTTCCTCTAGTATCCACCTCAAAACCACTCGTGCCTAGTCAAAATTAGCTCAATAACATCAATTATTACTAAAGGAATCAACTACAATGCATAAAATTATATTTCCCAAATTTTCCCCCAAAAAGTCAAAAATCGACCTTGGCCCCGCTTGTTCAAAACCCGAAGTTCAGACCAAAATCCATTTACCCATTCACCCCCGAGCCCGAATATATAATTGGTTTTTGAATCCTACCTCAATTTGAGGTTTAAATTTCAACTTTACAAAAACCCCTAATTCTACCCAAACCCCTAATTTCCACCATGAAAACCCTAGATTTTAAGTTGAAAATTCAAGAAATGTAATGGGTGATTGAAAGAAAGTGGTTAAGAATCAATTACAAGCACTTTAGGGAAGAAATGGCTTGGGAGAATTGCCTCTAGGCCGTCTAGCTTTTGAAAATTTGAAAGAATGACTTAAGTCCCGTAATGGGACTGTTTAATAGCTGGGAGATAGTGTTCATCGCGTTCGCGAGGACACTATCGCATTCGCGAAGAGTAGAGCTAGCCAAGCTTTCGCTATCGCAAGTCTGAAATCGCGTTCGTGAAGGCTACTCCCCTGGTCTTCACGTTAGCGAGCCCTTGCTCGTGTTCGCGATGGAGGAATGACTAACCCATCCCCCAGGTCCCACATGCTTCGCGTTTAGGATGAGCCGGTCGCATTCACGAAGGGTAAATCCCCCAACACTCCGTGTTCGCAGCCATGCCTTTGCGTTCGCAAAGAGGACAAACTCACCCTGACTAGATTACCCTTCATGTTCGCGAGAGTGTCTACCCGAATGCGAAAGAGATCATACCAGAATAGCTGCTACAGCAAAAATACCAGATTTTCTAAGTCCAAAACTTCCTATAGCCTATCTGAAACACACCCAAGCCCTCGGGGCTCCAAACCAAACATGCACACGAGTCCTGAAAAATCATACAAACTTTCTTGCGCGATCAAATCGCCAAAATAACACCTAGAACTACGAGTTGAACACCAAATCGAATGAAATTTTCAAGAAAGCTTTAAAACTTCTAACTTCACAACCGGATGTCCGAATCACGTCAGAACAATTCTGTTTCTCATCGAATTTCACATATAAGTTATAAATGTTATATTGGACCTGTACCGCGCTCCAAAACCAAAATATGGACCCGGTATCAACAAGGCCAAACATCAATTAATTCTTAAAAACCATAAAATTTTCAGACTTTCAATTTTCAACAAAAATCCATATCTCGAGCTAGGGACCTCGAAATTCGATTTCGGATATATGTCCAGGTCCCATATCTTATTACGGACCCCTTGGGACCGTCAAAACACGGGTCCAGGTCCCTTTATTGAAAATGTTGACCGAACTCAACTAAAATCAACTTTTAAGGAAAAAATTCTTATTTTCATCAACTTTCAACATAAAAGCTTTCCAAAAACATGCGCTGACTGTGCACGCAAATCGAGAAGGTTAAAAATGAGAATTTTAAGGCTTTAGAGAGTAGAATCAAGTTCTACAACATAAGATGACCCTTTGGGTCATCACATTCTCCATCATAGAAAAGTACCTGAGCTGGAGAAATAGCGGGGGGTATTTACTCCGCATATCGGATTCGCACTCCCAGGTAGCTGCCTCAACAGGCTGACCTCTCCACTCCACTTGAACAGAAGGGTAAATCTTCAATCTCAACAGACGAACCTGCTGATCTAGAATAGCTACCGGCTCCTCCTCATGCGTCAAGTCCTTGTCCAACTGAACAGTGTTGAAATCAAACCTGTGGGATGGATCGTCGTGATACTTCCGGAGTATGGACACATGGAAAACTGAATGGACTACTGATAAACCAGGTGGCAACGCAAGTCTATAGGCCACCTTTCCCACTCGCTCATGTATCTCAAAAGGCCCGATGTATCTAGGGCTCAGCTTGACCTTCTTTCCAAAGCTCATTACACCCTTTGGAGGTGATACCCGACGCAACACTCTCTCTCTGATCATGAATGCCACATCACAAAACCTACGGTTGGCATAACTCTTTTGCCTAGAATGAGTTGTGCGAAGTCTATCTTGAATGATCTTAACCTTATCCAAGGCATCCTGTACCAAAACTGTACCCAGTTTTTGAGTCTTCCCCGGCTCAAACCATCCAACCGGTGATCGACACCGTCTACCATATAATGTCTTATAGGGAGCCATCTGGATGCTCATCTGGTAGCTGTTGTTGTAGGCAAATTTGCAAGGAGCAAGAACTGATCCCACAATCCTCCAAAGTCTATAACACACGCGCAGAGCATATCCTCCAAGATTTGAATAGTACGCTCGGACTGTCCGTCTGTTCGAGGATGAAATGATGTGACCAACTCAACCTGCATACCCAATTCACGTTGTACTTCCCTACAGAAGTGAGAGGTAAACTGCGTACCTCAATCAGAAATGATAGACATGGGCTAACCGTGAAGACTAACGACCTCGCAGATATAAATCTTTGCTAACCACTATGAAGATAGGTAACTGCCACAAGAATGAAATGATAACCCAAGCAGTATCGAACTTCCTCTGAGTCTGTAGGAGTCCAACAACAAAATCCATAGTAATATGTTCCCACTTCCACTCAGGAATCTCTATCTTCTGAAGAAAACCACCAGGTCTCTGATAGTCGTACTTTACTTGCTGACAATTTAAACACCAAGCTACATATGCAACTATATCCTTCTTCATCCTCCACCAATAATGCTGCCACAAGTCCTGATACATCTTGGTGGTCGGATGAATAGAATACAAAGAACTATGGGCCTCCTCTAGAATCAACTCATGGAGTCCATCCATATTAGGCACACAAACATGACCTAGAATCCTCAAAACTCCATCATCTCCAACCATAACTTGCTTGGTATCACCGTACTGCACTGTGTCCCTAAGGACAAGCAAATAAGGGTCATCATACTGTCGCTCCCTGATGCGCTCAAATAAAGAAGACCCAGCGACTGTGTAAGCTAAGACACGACTGGGCTAAGAAACATCCAACCTCACGAACTAATTAGCTAAGGCATGAACATCTAATGCAAGCAGTCTCTCACCAAGTGGAATGCACGTAAGGCTGCCCATACTAGCTGGCTTCCTACTCAAAGCATCGGCCACTACATTGGCCTTCCTGGGATGACACAAGATGGTGATATTATAGTCTTTCAATAATTCCAACCACCTCCTCTACCTCAAATTTAGCTCCTCTTGCTTGAAAAAAATACTGCACTCTGATGATCCATGAACATCTCACACGACACGCCAAAAAGATAGTGCCTACAAATCTTTAACGCGTGAACAATGGCTGCCAACTCCAAGTCATGAACAGGATAATTCTTCTCGTGAATCTTTAGCTGTCGTGAAGCATATTCAATAACCTTTCCACCCCGCATCAATACCGAACCAAACCTAATACGAGATGCGTCACAATATACTGAATAAGGCCCTGAACTTGTGGGAAACACCAACACCGGCACCGTAGTTAAAGTTGTCTTGAGCTTCTGAAAGCTTTCCTCACACTCGTTTGACCATCTGAACGGGGCACCCTTCTGGGTCAACCTGGTCAATGGGGCTGCTATAGATGAAAACTCCTCCACATATCGACGGTAATATCCATTCAATCCCAAGAAACTACGAATCTCAGTGGCTGAAGTAGGCCTAGGCTAATCCTGAACGGCCTCAATCTTCTTAGGATCCACCTGAATACCCTCTATTGATACAACGTGCCCAAAGAAAGTGATTGAGTCCAACCAAAACTCGCAATTTGAGAACTTAACATATAACTGGCTGCGGGTAGAGGTGTTCAAAACCGATCCAAAATCGAAAAGCAAACCGAATCGAATCTTAATAGCTTACTAGTAACGGCTTAACAGGCAGGGAACAGATTGAATTTTTTTTATTAACGGCTTATCGGTTTGGGGGAAGATTATTTAATTTTCTTAACGGATAATCCGTTAACCCGTTAAGAATATAAATATATATATATATATATATATATATATATATATATATATATATAATTTATTTTTATTTATATATATTAAATATAAAAAAAAACTAAAACCCTTCAATAATCATTATGGCAGTACCTAGTTCTAATTGAGGATAAGCTAGATATTGGTTTTACTTTTTTAATGAAAGGCCAACTGCTATTTAGCTTTCTATTGTCTTATTCAACTTTTGAAGGTCTTTCATCCATATTAACAAATGTTAAAGGAGAATAAGAAACAGTGTTCTCAATTGCTTTTATGGTGTTAAACTTACCTCTGTATTGCTTCCGATTCGTGCTCTATAATCAGTTCAGCTATTTGATGTCCATCAAGGAAAACACAATTTAGTAAATATGTATGTTAGGCCGATAAACCGCCCGATATCTTATCGGGTGGCTAATAGATTAATACATTTAAAAGCCAATAATCGTTAAGCCAAACTATTTAAGAGTAAATAACTTCCCAATCCGCTCGCTAAGCAGCCCTAGTTGCGGGAGTTGATCAAGATATCAGCAATAAGTACAATCACAAAGGATTCCAGGTAAGGCTTGAACACCCGGTTCTTCAGATCCATAAATGTTGCTGGGGAATTTGTCAAGCCAAACGACATCACTAGAAACTCATAATTCCCATATTGAGTCCGAAAAGTTTTCTTAGGGACATCAGATGCCCTAATCCTCAACTGATGGTAGCCAGACCTCATATCGATCTTTGAAAACACTTTGGTACCTTGAAGCTGATCAAATAGGTCATCATCCTTGGAAATGGATACTTGTTCTTGATAGTGACTTTGTTCAACTGTCGGTAATCAATGCACATCCTCATCGACCCATCTTTCTTCTTCACAAATAACACGGGTGAACCCCAGGGCGAGACACTAGTTTTAATGAAACCCTTATCAAGCAAATCTTGGAACTGCTCCTTCAACTCTTTCAACTCTGGCGGGTCCATATGATATGGCAGAATATAAATGGGTTGAGTGCCTGGAACCAAATTAATACAGGAGTCAATATCCCTGTTGGGTGGCATCCCAGGCAGGTCTGCAGGAAATACCTCTAGAACCTCCCGAACAACTAGTACATAATCCATGGAAGGAACCTCCGCACAAGACACAGACAAAGGACAAATAAGCTAGATACCCCTTCTCGACCATACGTCGAGCCATCATATAAGAGATAACCCTACTAGTAGAATGACCAGGAGTCCCTCTCTACTCTAATCGAGGAAACCCCGGCAAGGCTAAGGTCACTGTCTTGGCGTGACAGTCCAATATAGTATGATAAGGTGACAGCCAATCCATCCCCAAAATGATATCAAAATCGACCATATCGGGAAGTAGAAGATCTACACTAGGCTCAAGACCCCTAATAATAACCACACACGAATGATAGACACGATCTATAACAATAGAATCCCCCACAGGTGTGGACACATATACGGGGACACTCGAGGAATCACGGGGCACAACCAAATATGAAGCAAACTAAGATGACACATAGAAGTAGGTAGACCTTTGATTAAATATTAATGAAGCATCTCTACTGCAAACTGAAATGGTACGTGTGATAACACCATCAGATGACTCAGCCTCAGGCCAGGCTGGAAAAGTATAACATCGGAGCTGGGGCCCACCACTCTAAACCATATCCCTGGGACGGCCCCCTACTGGCTGGCCTCCACCTCTAGCGGCCTAATCACCTCCACCTCTATTGGCCTGACCTCCACCTCTAGAGGCCTGATCTCTACCTCTAACTGCCTAACCCCTAACTCTGGCTAGATGAGTAGGCGGTGGTGCACCGATGCCAGAATCATGGTACGAGAACTTTGCTGCTGTAGCGGAATACCTAATAATCTCGGATAGGTCCTCCTGATATGCCCACTGCCACCACACTTGAAACAGCCATCCTGATAATGTGGCCATAGAAAGTGAGACTAACCCAAACGGGTCGGCTGACCATAGTAATAACTCTGAATAGAAGGTGCACTAATAGGAGCTAGTGGTACACTATAGGCTAGCTGATCCGAATAATGCATATGAGGACCACGACCACCTGAAGCACCATGGGATGCCTGGAGCGTTGAATGAAATAGCCTGGGAGGATGGCCTCTACCAAAAGTACTCGACCTCCGGATGAGGCCCCACAGAATCCACCGAAGTGACGCGGCCTCTTGTCAGACCCGTGACCACTCCCTTGAGCTAAAACCATCTCGACTCGCCTGGCAACATTGGTTGCCGCTTGAAAAGAAATCTCCCTCCTAGTCTCCTTAGCCATCTGCAATCTGATAGGCTAAGTAAGTCCCTCAATAAACCTCCTCCCCCTCTCTCTCTTGATAGGAAGTGGAAGAATAGCATGACGGGCCAGATCCACAAATCGAGTCTCGTACTGAGTGGCAGTCATAGAACCCTACTGCAGATGCTCGAGCTGCCTCCGATAGTCCTCTCTCTGAGTGATAGGAAGACATTTCTCAAGAAATAGATGAGAGAACTGGCCCCAAGTAAGAGATGGCGACCCAGCTGGTCTGGCCAACATATAATCCCTCCACCATTTCTTGGCGGAACCCGACAAATGAAATGCAGCAAAGTCGACCCCATTAGTCTCCACTATCCCAGTGTTCCGTAGAACCTCATGACAGCTATCCAGATAGTCCTGGGGATCCTCTGAAGATGCACCGCTAAAATGAACTGGGAAAAGCTTGGTAAGCTTATCCAATCTCCACAAAGCCGCGGAAGACATAGCCAACCCCTCACCGGTTAGTGCTTCAACACTTGGCTAGACCACACATTCGAGTTCAGCTGCTGGAGCCTGAAACTGAGAAGCCATTGTAGCGGGAGTCTGTGCTCCTCCCCTAGCTTGAGAGACGACTGGTGCTACAGGAAATGTGTCGGCCTGCACCACACTCTCCTTAAGGCCCACTAGATGGACCAAAGCATCCTAAAGTACCGAGGTGGCTATGAACCCCTCTAGAACCTGAACTGGCTCTACTGGAATGGTCTGAGCTGGAGCCTCCTCATCAAACTCTACCAGAGGCTCCACCGCTGGTGGTGCTGCTCGAGCTCTGGGCTGAGCCCTACCCCTGCCTCGGCCTCTGGCACTGCCTCCGTCTTGTCCTCTGCCCCACGTAGGAGCTACCTCTGGGGCTCTGGCTGCTATACAGCTGAAGATGCAGTGTGTGTTCTCACCATCTGCGAAAGAACAAGACTAGAAGAGTTCAATTAGCAAGGAGAGAACAAAATTGCATGACAGAGAAAAATAGAAGTGAAATTGTTCCTAAACTCTGTAGCCTCTGGGAGATAAATACAGACGTCTCTGTACCGATCCTTCAGACTCTACTAAGCATGTTCGTGAATCATGAGACCTAGGCAACCTAGTTATCTGATACTAACTTGTCACGATCCAGAATCCCACTATCGGAATGTGATGGCGCCTAACATCACACTTGCTCGGCAAGCCAAAGTTAGAGATTTATTAGCCAATTCCTTTATATTTCAGTGATTTACAATAAGCAAGCTAAACAAGTCGAAATGAATGCGGAGGTAAATAAATAATGACTCTGATTATATACTATTACTACCCAGAATCTAGAGTCATAATTCACGAACATTCTAAGATTTTACTACAAGTATTTATCCGAAAGAAAATATAATTGTTTGTGAAATAAGAAAAATAGTAAAGTATGGGGTATAGAAGGGGACGTCAGGTCCTGCAGACACCAACAGGACTACCTTGAGTCTCCAAGCAAGTGAATGTTATAGCCAACCTCTCGATCAGCCCGAACCTGCTCCAAAATATGCATAGGAAGTTCAGAGTGCAGCATCAATACAGCCAACCCCATGTACTGGTAAGTGCCGAGCCTAACCTCGACGAAGGAGTGGCGAGGCTAGGGCGGAGAAATCACAATATAACCTACATACAGTATATAATAAAAACAGAAAGAGAGACATGATAAAATAGAGCAGTAACTTGCAAGAAATGCATACAGTTCTTGAAGCATATCATCAGTGTTCAGCTACTACCAATCCTTAAATGCAACTTAAGACTACCGTATAGCTAACGCAGACAAGGAAAAGTATAAACATATAGGTTGCTGCAGCATGCAACCCGATCCCGCCGTACATCTCATATTCCTCACGTATTTCCACTTATTAACATGAACAACAGAGTATAAGTAAAAGTGTTACAGCATGCAACCCGATCCCACCATATCACAATAATCACAATCACAGTTCATCCTTATTTCACCATAATCCACCCTTAATACACCTGTTGTAGCATCCAACCCGATCCCAATGTACATATCATTTCACCCTTATTCCCCTTCAATATATCAGCCTTACTCCACCTGTTGCGGCGCGCAACCCGATCCCATCATATCAGTATCAGTTATTCAGCAAGTATAGAAATTTCACAATTCAAATCACATGACCCTTACCAAGCCTTAACTTCAAATCCAAACAATTAGGAAGCTTATACACTATGAGACTTTACACAAGTAATACTACTCAGCGAGGCCTATCCAGAATATATCATAAAAGTACCGGTAACTAGCCTAAGCAAATAATAGGAGACAACGAAGCTACGAAATAACTAATACCTTCAACAAAGAGAAACAATATCTACCAAGTAGACGTTAAGCATGGAAATCCAAGTAGAGCATATAGCAGTTATGACAAAGAAAGAGACAATATGAGAAGAACGGGAAAGAAACAGGCAAAAATAGATAAATTGGCGGCGCATAGGTACTTGTCACCTAACCTATACGCCATTCACATGGATTTCATATAGCAAATAAGTCAAGAGTTCCTAATCCCTTGACTCAAAGTTAGATACGACACATACCTCGCTCCATGGGCCACTTAGTGCTCAATTGCCACCTTTCCTCTAGTATCCACCTTCAAACCACTCGTACCTAGTCACAATTAGCTCAATAGCGTCACTTATTGCTAAAGGAATCAGCTACAATGAATAAATTTAGATTTTCAAAACTTTCTCCCAAAAAGTCAAAAATCGACCCTGGACCTGCTTGGTCAAAACCCAAGGTTCAGACCAAAATTCATTTACACATTCACCCCCGAGCTCGGATATATAATTAGTTTTGGAATCCGACCTCAATTCGAGGTCAGAATTCTAATTTTACAAAAATCTCTAATTCTAACCAAACCCCTATATTTCACCATGAAAACCCTAGATTTTAGGTTGGAAATTCAAGAAATTTAATGGATAATTGAAAGAAAGTGGTTTAGAACCACATACCAACACTTTGGGGAAAAAATTAGCTTGGGAGAATCGCCTCTACGCCGTCTAGATTTTCAAAATTTGAGGAATGGCTTAAGTCCCGTAATGGGATTGTTTAATAGCTGGGCAACAGTGTTCATCACGTTCGCGGGGACACTGTCGCATTCACGAAGAGCAGAGCTTGCCAAGCTTTCGCGATGGCAAGTCCCAATTCGCATTTGCGAAGGCTACTCCCCCATGACCTTCACGTTTTCGAGCTCTTACTCACGTTCGCTATGAAGGAACGACTAACCCCTCCCCCAGGTCCCATATGCTTCGCGTTCGCGATGAGCCTGTACCGTTCGCGAAAGGTAAAGCCCCCATCAAACCGTTCTCGCGACCAAGCCTTCGCGTTCGCGAAGAGGAAAAGCTCACCCTGACCAGCTTACCCTCCGCGTTCACGGGAGTGCCTTCGCTAATGCGAAGGAGATCACACCAGAACAACTGCTGCAGGTAAAATACCAGATTTTCTAAGTTCAAAACATCCCGTAGCCTATCTGAAACACACCCAAGCCCTCGGGACTCAAACCGAATATGCACATGAGTCCTAAAATATCATACGAACTTGCCCGGGCTATCAAATCGCCAAAATAACGCCTAGAACTACGAATTGAACACCAAATCGAATGAAATTTTTAAGAAAGCTTTAAAACTTCTAACTTCATAACCGGACGTCCGAATCACATCAAACCAATCCCGTTTCTTACCAAATTTCACAAATAACTTATAATTAAATATTATATTGGACCTGTACTGGGCTCCGGAATCAAAATACGGACTCGACATCAACAAGGCCAAATATCAATCAATTCTTAAAAAACCATTAGATATTCAGACTTTCAATTTTCAACAAAAATTTATATCTCAAGCTAGGGACCTCGGAATTCGATTCCGGGCATACGCCCAGGTCCCATATTTTATTACGGACCCTCCGAGATCGTCAGAATACGGATCCGGATCCGTTTACTTAAAATGTTGTCTGAAGTCAACTAAAATTAACTTTTAAGGCAAAAATTCTTATTTTCATAAACTTTCAACATAAGAGCTTTTCGAAAACGCGTCCGGACTGCGCACACAAATCGAGGAGGGTTGAATGAGTTCTTATGAACGCAGAATCGCGTTCTAAAATATAAGATTACTCTTTGGGTCATCACACTCTGCAATAAAACCAAGCTAAGTAGTAAAAGGTAATTACTAGAAGATAGAACTTCAGCTCCTGATAGGTGAAGTGAAGGAGGTCCTCGCATTTGACTTTAGGGTCCCAAGATTTTCAAATTCTAAAATGGGACCGATTAGAAAAAGAAAACAAAAGAAAACTTAAAATAGAAGCAACACAATCTGATCAATCCAGAAGGGGACCAAGTTGAAAAGCCAACAAAAAAATTCAGCACTGGCAAATCTATATATGTGATGATTATGCATTATCACTTAATCTTATATTTCTTTAAGAAGATACAAACATTTTAATAAAAGTAAGGAGTAAATGGAAAAAATATGATAATGGTATTACTAATAAGTATGTTTTCTCTATTAATTATAACTATTATGTCATTAATTAGTTTAATGATACTTAGGGGTATTTGGTATGAAGGAAATATTTTTCAATTTTCCCATGTTTGGTTGGCTTAAATGTTTTGAAAAACATTTTCCTTATGAACTCATTTTCCTTCAATTGGAGGAAAATATTCTCCTTACCAAAAGAAGGGAATTTTTTTTCCAAAACTCCATCTCAACCTTCCCCATCCTCACCAACCCACCCCACACCCCCACATCAACCCACCCCTCCCCCTCTCTCCAAAAAGGTATTTTTTTCCAGCACCACCCAACCTGCTACCCTCC
>MU748499.1:183647-201323 GCA_026770625.1 Nicotiana glauca | reverse complement strand
ATCCCCCCCCCACCCCCCACCCCCGTAATTTCAATTGGTATCTGAGCAACGCTCACATTTTTCTTTTTCTTAACGGCTTGTGAAAAAAGATCATGGAAAATTAAATTATTGTCGGAGCACTCTTCCAAGAAGGGACATCGCAAGTAAGGCCACCATATTTCAATGGCCAACATTTTTCTCACTTGAAAGTGCATATGCAAATATACGCAAAGTCTTATGATGTTAAGGTATGGTGAGTTATCAAAAAATGGGAACTACCCTATGACGACCCGACTGGTCGTTCTATGAGTTACAGCTTTGTTTTTCCTGTTCCTGTTTTCTTCTGTGTTCTTTAGCTATGTTTTATCATGTCATGTTGGTTTATCTGGGTCTGGAGTGGTTTTGGAGTGGAATAAGGCACTTAGCCTCCTATTTAGAAGCTTAAGTTGGGGAAAAGTCTACCGAATGTTGACTTATGTGTAGACGACCTCATAATGGAATTTCGAGAGTCTGAGTAGCCTCATAGTGTTAATTTTGACTTGTGGGCAATATTTTAGGTTATTCGGAGGTGATTTGGTAAGTTTCGACATCGTTTGTGGATTGTGGAGACTTAGAAGTCCTTATGCTTGAATCTGAGCGTGAATTGGTGTGTTGACATTGTTTTGAGTGATTCGAGGGTTCGACTAAGTTTGAATGATGCTACGAGATGTGTTGGTATATTTGGTTGAGGTCCCGAGGGCCTTGGCTAAGTTTCGAGTGGTTATCAAATCACTATTGGCTTTGGGAATTTGAAAATACCTGACATCTAGTGTTCTGAAAGTTGCAAGTCTCTGATCATTGGAAGTGCGACTGCGGTAGGAGTTCAGGACCGCGGTGGAAGAGTGCGGCCGCTGTAGGAGTTCACAGACCAAGAAAAGGAGAGGGATCAGGTTAGCAGCCGCGATGGATTTTATGCGGACCGCGGTAGGTGAGGTGTGAGGTTCACGGTGAGGTTGCACGGCCGCGGTGAGGAATACGCGGACAGCGGGCTGGAAGTTCAGAGAGCTATATAAGCGGGAGTTAGGGTTTTTATTTTACATTTTAGACTCTGGGAGCTCGGTCGGAGACGAATTTTTGGGAGTTTTTCAACAAAATCATTGGGGTAAGTGATTCTAACACGGTTTTGGCTAATAATCATGAATATATCAATGATTTCATCTTTTGATTAGTAATTTGGGATGAAATTTGGCAAAATTTGTGGAACTTCATAAAATGAACTTTTGGGATTTGAAAGCCGATTCGAAGTTGGAATTGGGTGAAACTAGTACGGTTAGTCTCGTAATTGAATGGGTTTAGGATTTTGTGACTTTGGTTGGATTTAGAGACGTGAGCTCGGGGCCCGACTATTGAGTTGACTTTTTGACTTTTGACCTTAGGATTAGCATTTTCTTATGGGATTGGTTCCTTTAGCTCGTGTTGATTATATCGAAATGTTATGGCTAGATTCGGAGCATTCGGAGGTCGATTCGAGGGGCAAAGGCATCGCTGAGTAGGATTTTGGCTTGGTTGAGGTAGGTAACGCTTTCAAACTTTGTTTTGGCTGAGATGTAGCAGAGTTATATTTCTTTACCATGTTCATATTTACTCTGTTTTCACTGTTGAGCTTAACAGTTAACTGAAAGCATGCCTATGTTTCTGTACGTTATTTCTATCATCCCTGATGAGGTTGAGTTCGTCACTACACCCTGTGCGCAGATCCAGATGCTTTTGGTCCCGATGGCAGTCATTGATCGAGGTTGCATGTGTTGGAGATTGTTGAGGTATCTGCATGGCGTTCGTAGATCTTAACCCTCCTTCTCTATTCTAGTTGTGTTTTAGTTGTATTCTATAAACATCGTAGCAGACTATGTTATTTCCCTAGACGCTCATGTACTCCGTGATACCCTGGTTTTGGGCTGGTTGTTTCATATTACGAATTATGCCTTATGTGTTTTAAACATTTTACTTAAATATTAAATGTGTTTTTTTGCAAATGTCTGTATTATGATTTGGATTATGTTGAGTTAAGGCTGGCCTAGTTCCACGGTAAGCGCCATCACGACGGGTTGAGTTTGGGTCATGACAAGCTGGTACCAAAGCCTAGGTTACATAGGTCTCACAAGTCATGAGCTAGTTTAGAAGAGTCTTGCGGATCGGTACAGATGCGTGTGTACTAATCCTCGAGAGGCTGCAGAAACTTTAGGAAAACTTCACATTCTTGAATTTTTATCGTGCGAATCTGTTGATATTGGCAACTAAACTTTTGATATTTAATTCTCTCACAGATGATAAGAACACGTATTACCGGTCAGGACGGACAACCACCAGTGCCACATGTTGGGGCCATAAGAGGACGAGGTCGCGATAGAGGCCATGGTAGATGTAAACGTGCCGCTCCCACCGCAGCAAGGGAAACACCAGCAGATCCACCAGCTGTCCCAGCTTAGGATCATGTCCCGGGTGTAGATACCCCAGCGGGATCAGCTCAGGCACCAGTTGTGCCTGTGGTTATTCTGGGTCTGCAGGTGACCTTAGCTTAGATTTTGACCGTGTGTACCAGTCTTGCTCAGGCGGTCGTTGTCTCTAAACAGCAGCTACTTCCTAGGTTAGGGAGGCACTCAGACTCCCACCGCTCGCACACCCGAACAGGTTGTTCAGGGACTTCAGACACTGGGGGCACCACCAGCCCAGCCAGTTGCCCCTGCTCAAGACTTTGTGGTTCCAGTCATGCCTCATGACAAGCATCATAGATTAGAGAGGTTTGGTAGACTTTAGCCTCCAACTTTTAGTGGTAGAGAGGGAGAGAATGCCCTGGGTTTCTTGGATAAGTGTTAGAGGATTCTTTGTACAGTGGGTATTCTAGAGACCTGTGGGGTCTCGTTCAATACATTTCAGTTTTCTGGAGCTGCCTTTACTTGGTGGGAGAGGTATGAGAGGCGTAGGTCGTTGGTGCAGCGCCCCTTACTTGGCATTAGTTCTCCATTCTCTTCCTAGAGAAGTATGTACCGCAGCCCCGTAGAGAGGAGCTGCGTAGGTAGTTCGAGTAGTTGTATTAGGAGGATATGAATGTGACACAGTATGAGATGAGATTCTCTGAGTTGGCCCGTCATGCTATTTGGCTGGTTCCCACGAATAGGGAGAGGATCAAGAGATTTGTTGATGGTCTCACTTATCAGCTACGAATTTTTCTGACCAGAGAGAGGGTATCTAGTGCTTCGTTTGAGGAGGTAGTTGACATTGCCCGAGAGATAGAGTCAGTTCGCTGCTAGGAGAAGGTTGAGAGGAAGGCCAAGAGGCCTCGGGGATCTCCTAGTTTTGGTGGTGTTCCTTCTGGAGGTCAGTTCCAGAATGGTAGAGGATGCCCTTTCAGACATGCTCAGTCAGCTCATTCTAATCACCGTGGTGGATCATCTGGCCAGGGATCCCATAGTTCAAATCAGGGTCACTCATCTCTTAGTGCCCTTCTAGCTTAGAGTTCAACTCATGCACCATCAGTTCAGGGCTCATTTGTGCCTAGTTATTCTAGTGGTTATCCCGGTGCTTGGGGCTCCCTTCAGTCCCCACCGCCATTTTCCGGTAGAGGTTGGTTTGAGTGTGGAGATTTGGGTCATATCAATAGATTTTGTCCCCGCCTTATGGGAGATTCATCCTAGCCGAGGAGTCATCCTTCGGCTTCAGCACCACTTACTTCCCCACCCGTCCAGCCAGCTCGAGGTGGAGGTCAGTCAGCTAAGGGTCACCCTAGAGGGGGAGATCGATCAAGTGGCTGTCAGGCCCATTTCTATGCACTCCCTGCCAGACCCAATGATAATGCCTCACATGTTGTGATCACGGGTATTATCTCAATTTTCCATAGGGATGCCTTTGTACTATTTGATCCCGGTTCCACTTTTTCATATGTTTTATCATATTTAGCTCATTACTATATATGCCTTGCGAGTCTCTTGATTCATCTGTTCGTGTATCCACTACTATGGGCGATACTATTATTGTGACCCGCATATATCGGTCTTGTATGGTGGCTATTGGGGATTTGGAGACCCGAGTAGACCTTTTGTTGCTTAGTACGGTCGATTTTGACGTGATATTGGGCGTGGATTGGTTGTCTCCGCACCATGATAGTCTGGACTATCACGCTAAGACGGTGACGTTGGCTATATCGGGGGTTCCACAGACTGAGTCGCAAGGTTCGATGGATTATATTTCCAGAAGGGTGAATTCATTCTTGAAGGCCCAACGGATGGTTGAGAAGGGTTGTTTTTCTTATTTGGCTTTTGTAAGGGATGTCAATGTAGAGACCCCTAGTATTGATTCAGTTCCGATGGTGAGAGATTTCCCGGATGTATTTCCTGCAGACTTATCGGGCATGCCGCCGGATAGGGATATTAACTTCGGTATTGATTTGGTGTTAGGCACGCAGTCTATTTCTATTCCACTGTATCGTATGGCACCAGCCTACTTAAATAAATTGAAGGAGCAGCTTCAGGAACTCCTCGATAAGGGGTTTATTTGACCTAGTGTGTCGCCTTGGGTTGCACCTGTTATATTTGTGAACAAAAAGGATGGCACGATGAGGATGTGCATTGATTATAGGCAGTTGAACAAAATTACAATCAAGAACAAGTATCCTTTGCCTCGTATTGATGATTTATTTGACCAACTTCAGGGAGCGAGGGTGTTCTCCAAGATTGATCTCAGGTCAGGGTATCACTAGTTGAAGATCAATAACTTGGACATTTTAAGACAGCGTTCAAGACCCGATACGGTCATTATGAGTTCCCTGTTATGTCT
Organism: Nicotiana glauca; assembly: GCA_026770625.1. Taxonomy (NCBI): domain Eukaryota; kingdom Viridiplantae; phylum Streptophyta; class Magnoliopsida; order Solanales; family Solanaceae; genus Nicotiana; species Nicotiana glauca. The sequence continues at coordinate 196,535 of MU748499.1, read as the reverse complement.
CTTGGGCTGACCAATGCCCCAGCAGCGTTCATGCATTTGATGAACAACGTGTTTCGGCCTTATCTCGGCTCGTTTGTTATTGTATTCATTGATGATATTCTAGTGTACTCGCATAGTTAGGAAGAGCACGCTGAGCATTTGAGAGTTGTATTGCAGCGGTTGAGGGAGGAGAAACTTTATGCAAAGTTCTCCAAGTGTGAGTTTTGGCTTAGTTCAGTGGCATTCTTGGGGAACGTGGTATCCAGTGAGGGTATTCCGGTTGATTCGAAGAAGATAAAGGCGGTCCAGAGTTTTCCTAAACCGTCCTCAGCCATAGAGATTTTGAGCTTTCTGGGTTTTGTGGGTTATTACCGCCGATTCATTCAGGGATTTTCATCTATTGCATCACCTTTGACAAAATTGACTCAAAAAGGTTCTCCTTTCAGGTGGTCGGATTAGTACGAGGCGAGCTTTCAAAAGCTCAAGACCGCCTTGACCACATCACTAATGTTAGTTTTGCCGTTAGCATCAGGTGCTTATGCAGTATATTGTGATGCTTCTCGGGTCGATATCAGATGTGTGTATTGATGCAGGAGGGTCGAGTGATTGCTTATTCTTCTCTTCAGTTGAAACCCCATAAGAATAACTACCCTATATATGATTTGGAGTTGGTTGCCATTGTTCATGCGTTGAAGATTTGGAGGCATTATCTCTATGATGTGTCTTGCGAGGTGTTTACTGATCATCGTAGCCTCCACCGCTTTTTCAAATAGAAGGATCTCAATTTGACGCAGTGTAGATATTTGGAGCTGCTATAGGACTATGATATTACTATTTTGTATCATCCCGGGAAAGCCAATGTGGTGGTCGATGCCTTGAGTAGAAAGGCGGTAAGTATGGGAAGTCTTGCTTTCATTCCTGTTGGTGAGAGACCTCTTACAGTTTATGTTCAAACTTTGGCCAATCAGTTGGTAAGGTTGGATATTTTGGAGCCCATTCGGATCCTAGCTTGTGTGGTTTCTTGGTCTTCATTGTTTGATCGTATTAGAGAGTGCCAATATGATGATCCTTATTTGTTGGCCCTCAAGGATAGAGTTCAGCATGGCAATGCTAGATATGTGACTATTGGTGATGACGGAGTATTGAGGAGGAAGGGCGGGATATGTGTGCCCAATGTAGATGGGCTTTGGGGGTTGATTCTATAGGAGGCTCACAGCTCGCGATATTTCATCCATCTGGGTTCCGCGAAGATGTATCAGTATTTGAGGCAGCACTATTGGTAGAGGAGAATGAAGAAGGATATAGTTGGGTTTGTAGCTCGGTGTCTCAATTGTCAGTAGGTGAAATATGAGCATCAGAGGTCGGGTGGCTTGCTTCAGCAGATAGAGATTCCAGAGTGGAAGTGGGAGTGGATCACCATAGATTTCGTAGTTAGACTCCCACAGACATTGAGGAAGTTTGATGCTATCTGGGTGATTGTGGATCGGCTGACCAAGTCTGTGCACTACATCCTGTGTGTACTATATATTCTGTAGAGCGATTCGCTGAGATTTATATCTGAGAGATTGTTCGCCTGCATGGTGTTCCAATGTCCATCATTTCAGATAGAGGTACTCAGTTTACATCACAGTTTTGGAGGGCCGTGTAGCGAGAGTTGGGTACTCAGGTTGAATTGAGCATAACTTTTTACCCGCATGGGACCAGTTTGGAGGACATGTACATGTGTGTGTGTTATTGATTTTGGTGGTTCATGTGATCATTTTCTATCGCTCATAAAGTTTGCTTACAACAACAATTATCAATCGAGTATTCAGATGGCTCCATATAAGGCTTTGTATGGGAGACGGAGTAGATCTCCAGTGGGTTGGTTTGAGCCGGGCGAGACTAGGCTTTTGGGTACTGATTTGGTACAGGATGCATAAGACAAGGTGAAAGTAATCCAAGAGAAACTTTGTACCCCGCAGTCAAGACAAAAGAGTTATGCTAACAGAAAGGTTTGAAATGTGTCTTACATGGTTGGGGCAAAGGTTTTACTGAAGGTTTCACCCATGAAGGGTGTTATGAGATTTGGGAAGAGGGATAAGTTGAGCCTTTGGTTTATTGGGCCTTTTGAGGTACTTCGTAGGATTGGGGAGGTGGCTTATGAGCTTGCTTTTCCACCTAGCTTGTCGAGGGTGCATTCGGTATTTCATGTTTCTATGCTCTAAAAGTATATCGGCGATCCATCTCATGTTTTGGATTTCAACATGGTGCAGTTCGATGGTGATTTGACTTACTATGTGGAGTCAGCGGCTATTTTGGAGCGGCATGATCGCAAATTGAGATCATAGGATATTGCTTCAGTAAAAGTGCAGTGGAGCGGTCGGCCAGTGGAGAAGGCTACTTGGGAGACCAAACGGGAGATGCGGAGTACATATGCACACCTATTTGAGGCTTTAGGTATGTTTCTAGACTCGTTCGAGGACGAACGTTTATTTAAGAGGGGAAGATGTAATGACCCGGCTGGTCATTTCATGAGTTATAGCTCTATTTTCCCCGTTCCTGTTTTCTTCTGTGTTCTTCAGCTATCTTTTATGATATCATGTTGGTTGATCTGGGTCCGGAGTGGTTTTGGAGTGGAATGAGGCACTTAGCCTCATATTTAGAAGCTTAAGTTGGGGAAAAGTCAACCGGATGTTAACTTATGTGTAGATGACCTCGGAATGGAATTTGGAGAGTTGGTGTAGCCTCGTAGTGTTAATTGTGACTTGTGGGCAAAATTTTAGGTCATTCGGAGGTGATTTGGTAAGTTTCGACATCATTTGTGGATTTTAGAGACTTAGAAGTCCTTAGGCTTGAATTCGAGTGTGAATTTGTGTGTTGACATTATTTTGAGTGATTCGAGGGTTTGACTAAGTTTGAATGATATTACGGGATGTTTTGGTATGTTTAGTTGAGGTCCCGAGGGTCTCAGGTGAGTTTTGGGTGGTTATCGGATCACTATTGGCTTTGGGATTTGGAAAGTACCTCATATCTAGTGTTTTGAAAGTTGCAGGTCTCGGATCATTGGAAGTGCGGCGGCGGTAGGAGTTCATAGACCGAAGTGGAAGAGTGCGGCTGAGGTAGGAGTTCGTGGACCGTGGAAAGGAGAGGGGATCAGGTTGGCGGCCGTGGTGGATTTTACGCGGACCGCAGCGGGTGAGGGGTGAGGCTCGCAGCTGAGACGGAAATTCTGCGAAGCACGGTGATGGTTGCGCGGCCACGGTAAGGAATACGCGGACCGCGGGATGAAGTTCAGAGAGCTATATAAGAGGGAGTTAGGGTTTTTATTTCATATTATAGACTTTGGGAGCTTGGTTGAAGACGAATTTTCGGGAGTTTTTCAAGAAAATCCTTGGGGTAAGTGATTATAACACAATTTTGGCTAATAATCATGAATATATCATTGATCTCATCTTTTGATTAGTAATTTGGGATGAAATTTGGGGAAAATTTGTGGAACATCATAAAGCGAACTTTTGGGATTTGAAAGCCGATTCAAAGTCGGAATTGGGTGAAACTAGCATGGTTAGTCTCGTAATTGAATGGGTTGTCGAATTTTGTGACTTTGGTCAGATTTCGAGACGTGGGCCCGACTATTGAGTTGACGTTTTGACTTTTGAGCTTAGGATTAGAATTTTCTTATGGGATTGATTCCTTTGGCTCGTGTTGATTATATCAAATTGTTATGGCTAGATTCGAGCATCCGGAGGTCGACTCGCGGGGCAAAGGCATCGTGGAGTAGGATTTTGGCTTGGTTGAGGTAAGTAACGCTTTCTAACTTGGTTCTGAGGGTTCAAAACCCTGAGCTATGTGTTATGTGATCAGTACTAAGCTGAAGCAAATGCCATGTGATGGGCGTGTGGGCGTGCACTGTGAGAGTTGTGGCCTAGTTCATTCCATAGGACTACGTAGTGACCCATTTCTTGCTAATATCCATGTTTCTATTATGTGACTAATTAAATAAGATGTAAATCATTCTAATTATCATGTTAGGGATTAACGCTGTTACTGTTGAGACCCGAGTGGTCGTTTCTTGCTGTTATCTCATTAGTTTCATCGATATTCTATAATTAGTCTTATTCATGCATATCATATCATGTCTCAGTCTCACTTGTTATTATGTTGGCGCATCATATCAATGTTTCGGGCTAGTTTCATGGCATTGTGAGCCCGTGTGTCTGAGATTGGATAGTGATGACTGAGAGAGGACGAGAGCCTGATTATGAGTGATAGTAATGGGTCGGGCTGCCCGCCGTAGCAGATTATTGATTTTGCCTTCATTGGCTTGTTATAGCGCTTGGGACGTAGGAGCTCCTTCGGAGTCTGCACACCCACAATGGGCGCAGTTGATTATATTCATGGATGGATCTTCCCTTGGTATGGAGATGGATCTTCTCCATGAGGCTGGATTGGCCTGTCTTTCCTCGGTACTGGAGAATGATAGTTAGTCATATGTATATTCCGAGATGGATCTTTCCTAGGTCGTGTGAGCCATATATTGTACCGAGTGGTTGTGAGGTTATTATCATTATATGGAGATAGATCTTCTCCATAAGGCTGGATTGCCCTTTCTCAGTACTGAGTGACTACTGTCAGAGATGTATATATTCTGGGATGGATCTTCCCTGAGCAATATGAGCCATATACAGTGCTGAGTGGACAAGCATTTGGGATTGCGTGCACATGAGGCACTCGGAATGATGCATCACATACAGCATGTGCATTGGCATGTAGATGTAGCAGAGTTATATTTCTTTACCATGTTTATATTTATTCTATTTTAACTATTGAGCTTAACAGTTAACTGAAAGAATGCCTATGTTTCTGTACTTTATTTCTATCATCCTTGATGAGGTTGAGTTCGTCACTATCTTTCAGTCCATAGTTTGTACTTGTTACTTACTGAGTTGGTGTACTCACATTACCCCCTACACCTTGTGTGCAGATCCAGATACTTTTGGTCCCGGTGACAGTCATTGATCGAGATTGCATATGTTAGAGATTGTTGAGGTATCTGCATGGCGTTCATAGATCTTAACCCTCCTTCTCTATTCTAGTTGTGTTTCAGTTGTATTCTATAAACATTATAGCAGACTATGTTATTTCCCTAGACGCTCATGTACTCCGTGATACCCTGGTTTTGGGCTGGTTGTTTCGTATTATGAATTACGCCTTATGTGTTTTAAACAGTCTACTTAAATATTAAATGTGTTTTTCCACAAAGGTTCTGAATTCTAGTATTGTGGTTTGGATTACATTGAGTTGAGGTTGGCCTAGTTCCACGATAGGCGCCATCCCAACGAGTTGAGTTTGGGTTGTGACATACCCTCTGCCGACTACTGCTCAACCACCTACTCATCATATAGATGAATACACAGATGATCAAATGACAGTTGTACAAGTTAATGCTAAAACAAGGAATCTGCTTTATAATGCTATAAATGGAGAAGAATATGAGAAAATCTCCAATTGTGATACAACCAAAGAGATGTGGGATAAACTTGAAGTTACATATGACGGAACTAGTAAAGTGAAAGAAACTCATATCAACAGGTTGGTTCATGACTACGAACTTTTTTAGATGAAAGAAGGAGAATCCATTGAAGAAATGTTTTCCAGATTCAGCAAAATCCTTAGCGATCTAAAAGCTTTTTGTAAGCCATACTCAACTGGTGATCAAGTTAGAAAAATTCTGAGAAGTCTATCCACTACTTGGCATACAAAGGTGGTTACACTTGAATCATAAGACTTGTACAAGTTATCGTATGATGAACTTTGAGGAAAACTTATAGCTTTCAAGAAAACACATCTCAAGAAAACCAGCTAGGAAGAAAAGAAAAAAATAGTTGCTTTCAAGGCTACAACTTAAAGGGCAGACAATGATATTGATAACGACCCTGAATCTCTTCAAGAAGAAATTTCCATGGTATCTAGAAACATGGATGGGTTAATAAGGAGATACAGGAATGCAAGAAGAGGCATGATACTACCCAAGCAAACTAGGCAATATAACGAACAAGACAAAATGATGGTAAATGCTATGAGTGTGGAAGATTTAAGCACGTTCAAGTTGAATGCCCTGATCTTAAAATAAAGGTTTCCAGAGGTTTTAACAAAAACAAATCATTTGGAAGCTGGAGTTGAAGACAGTTCAGAACACGATGAGATAGCAAATCTATGCTTCATGACAATTCTGGAAAACAACATGAACAAACTCTCGAGGTGCTGGACAGATGAGGACACTTCAGATGACGAGTGCAAAGATGACAATGAGAATTTCTTCATGGCACGAGGTGAAATAAGCGAGGCAAGATCTTATAATTTTGAAAGATGTAACGAATTGCTGGATATTCTTGACCTTACTTTGAAAGAGTCTCAAAAAATGATGAATGAACTACAGGGACTTAATAGAGAAAAGAAAGACTAGAAACTCAAGCTTGAAGTATGCGAAATTGAAAAAGAAGTACTTCAAGAAGAGTTTCAGGAATTGCAAATGCAACTCAAGGGCATGCGCAAATCCACCAGTCATAGTTCTATTAACTCCAACCAGACGACTTACAAGCCAACTAGAGAAGGACCAGTCAGAACAGAGTCCACTAGTACTAACACAAATGGAAGATCCAAGAATGGATCAGGACCTACGTGTCACTACTATAACAAAGGTAGACATAAATATTTTTTTTGCCGATTTCTTAAATCAAACATCACGGGGTGGATTTGAAAACCCAAAAACAATCCTAAGTCTAGTAATACTAACCAACAAGGACCCAAGCAAGCTTGGGTACCTAAAAGGAAGTGATAATTATGTTTTGCAGGAACACCACAGAAGGAGTCGTAAAGGAAAATGGTACTTAGATAGTGCATGTTCCAGTCACATGACACGAAACAAATACTTTTTTAAAGAAGTTACAAAAATAGATGGAAGAAGTGTCAAATTTGGTGATAACTGAAAAGGAAAAATAGTCGGTACCAGAACCGTTCCTTTCAATAATAATTATGATATCACTGAGGTTTATCTTGTTGACAGACTTAATTACAATTTTCTTAGTATAAGTTAGCTATGCGACTCAGGGTATGAAGTAAAGTTCAAGAAAACAGGTTGTGCTATTGAAGATGAGACATGTAAAATAATCCTCCCAGAAAAAAGCTATGGAAATGTCTATATTCTTGACAGTTTAGAAAATATAGATGGTCATATTTGTTTAACATCCATATCTGATGATCCATGGTTATGGCATAAGAAACTTGGTCATGCAAGCATGAATCTGATAGATAAACTCTCCAATCATGATTTAGTTATTGGTTTTCCTAAACTCAATTTCTCTAGAAATCATATATGTGATGCATGTCAGATGGGTAAACAAACTAGAAACTCTTATGAAAACAAAGATATTGTATCTACTTCAAAGACTTTGCAATTTCTTCATATAGACTTATTTAGACCTACTAGAACTGCTAGCATAGGAGTAAAAGGATATGCTTTTGTTATTGTTGATTATTACTCATGTTTTTGTTGGGTGAATTTTCTATCTCCCAAAAATGAAGCTTTGAAAAATTTTGAGATCTTCTGTAAAAGATTCAAAAGAGAAAAGGGGTATCTTATCACAACAATTCAAAGTGATCATGGAAGAGAGTATGAAAGTAGAGTGTTCGGAGATTTCTACGATGATCAAGGATACACCCACAATTTCTCTGCTCCAAGGTCGCCCCAACGGAATGGAGTTGTTGCGCAGAAAAATAGGACTCTGCAAGACATGGCAAGAACTATGATACTCGAATATTTATTGCCAAATCACTTCTGGGCAGAAGGAGTAAGTACAACATGCCATATTCTCAACCGATGTCTCATAAGACCTATCCCGAAGAAGACTCCTTATGAATTGTGGAAAGGTAAACGTCCCAATATAAGTTGCTTTCATCTGTTTGGAAGCAAATGTTTCATCCACAATAATTGTAAGAAGAATCTTTAAAATTTTGATCCAAGAAGTGACAAAGGTATTTTTCTAGGCTATTCATTAAATAGAAGATCCTTTAGAGTTTATAATAGCGCACACAATGTGTAGAAGACTTAGTACATGTTATCTTTGATGAAACTAACACTACGAACGAGAAAGGAATTATTGCAGGTGATGAAGATCAAATTCAAGAAATTCAAGAGACAAACAAATCTCAAGAGTCAACTAATAAACTTGATAGTGTCATAGAGTCAACTAATGATATTAGCAACAGTCAATCGGAATCTCCGAAGGAGAAAACTACTCTTACAAGTACAACTCGTCCAAATGAATGGAAAGGTGAATCATCATATCCTCAAAAGTTTATCCTATGTAATCCAAGTGAAGGAATGAAAACCAGGGGACCTCTCAAGAAAAAACCAAACATAGAACTGATCTCCCAGATTGAACCAAAGAAAATAGAGGAAACTTTAAAAGACACAAGTTGGTTCCAATCAATGCAGGAAGAGCTAGATCAAATTAACAAAAATCAAGTGCGGAAACTGCTGCCCAAGCTTGAAAACACTGCTGTAATTGGAACAAAATGGGTTTTAAGAAATAAGCTAAATAAGGATGAAAAGGTTGTGAGAAACAAAGCCTGATTAGTAGCTCCAGGATACTCACAACAGGAAGGATTCGACTACGATGAAACCTTTTACCCAGTAGCTCGTCTAGAATCAATACGAATTCTTCTTGCATACGCATCCTTTAAAGGATTTAGGCTCTTTCAGATGGATGTAAAAAGTGCCTTTTAAATGGTTTCATTGAGGAGGAAGTATATGTAAAACAACCTCCTGGATTGAAGATTCAAAGTTTTCCTACCATGTGTATAAATTGACCAAAGCCTTGTATGGACTTAAAAAAGCTCCACGAGCATGGTACGAAAGACTCAGCTCATTTCTTCTTGATCACGGATTTACAAGTGGTATAGTAGACATTACTCTTTTCATTAAAAGATCATCAGAAAGTAATCTCATTATTCAAGTTTACATTGAAAATATTATCTTTGGTGATGCTAATCCTCTTCTGTGCAAGGAATTTTCAAATCTTATGCAAAGTGAGTTTGAAATGAGTATGATGGGAGAGCTAACGTTCTTTCTTGGACTTCAAATTCAACAATCTGAATAAGGAACATTTATATGTCAGACAAAATACAAAAGAAGTTAATTCAGAAGTTTGGTATAAGTAGTGTCAAAGCTATTGGCACACTAATGAGTCCTTCAACGAGCCTTGATAAATATGAGCAGGGAAATCCTATTGATGAAACTAAATATCGTGGAATGATTGGATCTCTTTTTTATTTAACTACTAGTGGACCAGATATTATGTTTATTTTTTGTAAATGTGCCAAGTTTCAGTCAGCTCCTAAAGAATCACATCATATGGATTATGGAATCTACGCTCTAACAATTTTAAACTAGAAGGCTTTTAAGATGTTGATCTTGCAGGTGATAAGGAAGACAGAAAAAGCACTTGCAGAACATGTCAATTACTTGAAAAAGCACTAATATCTTGGAACAGTAAAAAGCAAGGATCAGTTGCACTATCCACAACTGAGGCTGACTATATCACCAATGGACAATGTTGTGCACAATTATTATGGATGTCTTATCAATTGGGTGACTATGAACTATTTTTTAAAACTATTCAAATTTTCTGTGATAACTCTAGTGCCATATGTCTTTCAAAAAATCATGTGCATCACTCTAGGGCTAAGCACATAGACATCAAGCATCATTTCATTAGAGATCATGTTCTTAAGGGAAATATAGAACTATCCTTTGTTAGTACTACTGATCAATTAGCAGATATTTTCACTAAGCCTTTACTTGAAGATAGATTTTGCTTTTTAAGAGAATTACTTGGATTATTTCCATTGATCATTAATATTAGGACCTATGTGATATTTTTATATCTTGTATGACTGATGTTTAAATTTTATTCTTTTCATATAGTCATTAATAGCGCCTTCGAATTCCCTCTCTTTTCCTCTTCTTTCCCATTAGTTACAACTTTTCAAGAAAGGAAAACCAATCATCATGCCCGTTCAAATGACACCCTTTCCTTTCTTGTACCCAATCGTCAGAACTTCTTTTTAATCTCTAAAACTCTCTTTCAATCTCCATCGTTCCCATAACTTAGAAACACTTCAATCTCTCTCCAAACAAGTTTACTCCATGGCTAAACACTCTAAAAATCCCTCAGCCTCCACCAGGAGAAGTACTCCTTCCAGAGGAAAACCTTCTTCCCAGCCTTCTAAACAAGTAGACCTAGGGTCCGATCACTCAGAAGGTTTTGCCTCTTCTCAGGCGGAACTCTCAAATCATTCTCATCCTCTAAGAGAAAAATCCCTAGGAAAAAGGCCTTTGGAAGAACCTCCTGAATCCTTTACTCCATATAAATCCAAATTAGATCTTTCAAGTTCCATAGAATCTGACCTCAATTTCTGGCATCTCCGAACAAGGATTTCTTCATTGCTCTGAAATACAAGCCAATCACTCATGGCAGAGTAGTCGACCTTGATGACATGGAAGCCCCAAATTGTATGGTAAAGTATCTGTTTGTTTATCAAGGCTGGTCCAAATTCCTCTCTGTTCCCCGTCCTAAAGTCTATGAACCCTTGGTGAGAATGTTTCATGCCAATCTTCGCTCCAGTAAGTCTGACAAATTGGAATCCTTAGTGTTAGGTAAATGTATCGTTCTTGATTGTGCCATGTTTGACTTAATTTTTTAATGTAAGTGTTCTGGTTTTCCCACGCTTTTCAAAATAATTGGCCTAATGACTTTAAAATCACCTTTGATCAAGCAAAATGTTGTATTGTTGAGTGTTCATATAAATCCCTCCCTAATCAGTTAGGCCCAAGTGATGTTAGCTCGTGTTCTAGCCTACATTGTTGCAACTACTCTGCTCCCTCATACTAGATCTATCTCCACCTTCTCTCATCGAGATACCTTTCTTGTCTACTCCTTTATGACCAAACTCAAGATTAAACTGTCCTCCTGGGTCATAAACTTTATGATAGAAAGTGTCAATGATCCCACCAGTTTGTCGTATGGCATCGCCATCACTCACATTCTAGAAGCTCATAATATCTCTATCTCTGAATATTCTTTCGTCTATATTTCAAAATCTTACATTCTAGAGCGTTTGCTAGTATATGGTATGTGTGTGTGAAGGGATCCTAGATCAAGAAACAAGAAGTTGAAGTCAAGCATGTTGAACCTGATCCCAAGACTAAAGCCTCTGTTTCCCATCACAGTCTTAGTAATCCTGACCTTGCTGAGAAACTGACTGTCATTGGCAACCTGATGAACACTATCAAAGATCTCCTTGTTGTTACTTAGTCCACTGTAGGGGACATACATGCAATCTCCAAAGAGACAGGGTCTGATGTTTCAAAGATAAGGGTTGCAATTCTCAGAGTTAGGGAAAACGCAGTCAAGGCATTCAAGGAAGTACACGACAGGCTTGATGGGGTGACAGTCTCAGCTAATGCCATCTTTGAACAACTGAAGGAGGCGATTTGCAACACCCTCACTTATTTCTTGCGTCGTTAGTATGGAAGTTTCAAACAATTTTTCTGATGTGCTATTTTTGTCTAGATAACCAGTCGTTGGATAAATTTTTTTTTTGTCTTGTTTTGCTATAACTCTACATGCCTCTCATGCATCTTATGTTATATAGTCTACTTTAGTATCTGGTGTATTCTTGTTTTTATCCCTTCTTTGCTGGTGTCAAAAAGGGGGAGAAGGCCATACATATATTCGTGCAGTTACATCCATTACAAAGGGAGTAGACCATAGATCCTACAGGAGAAGTCGACTAAAATAAATAGTTCCAGTGGTACTTATTGAGGGGGAGTCAACTGCACTCGTTGAGGGGGAGTCAAATACAGGGAAGTTAACTGGTGTCTATATATATTTATTTTTTATCATCATCAAAAAAGAGGAGATTTTTAGGTTTTAGTTTTAATGATAAAAAATAATATAATTGCTTTCGATGTAGGGACTCAAGGAAATCAACCAAAATCGAAGTGTAGAAATTAAAACTGAAGGAAGAAATCAATCAAAGATTAATTGAAGCATTCAAAGGGATCGAAGTGAAAAAAGAGAAGCACTCAAACCTGAAGGAAAAAATCAATTAGGTATTGATTGAAGCATTCAAAGGGATTAACTGAAGAAATCAAAGGAAAGGAATCAACATTAAAAAGAAAAAAGCACTAAAGATCCGACAAAGATAATCAATCATAAGCTATTACTGGAAGGACCCAGACTCAAGGAGAAAATCTGGCAGATATTAAGACTTAAAGATGGAAAGTTGTCAAAGTTCACACATCAAGGAAGAGTAACGAGAATTAACCTTATTCTCGAAAAGAATCAATTTTTTCCAAAGATCAAATCTCTTGGGTTGGCAAAGCTCTTCAGTTTCTACGGCCTCCTGTAAAGTATTTATATGCAACCTTAAACTTGGAGATATACACTTTGATCGAACCAACTACCCTCTTTTTGTTCTACTCCAAACAAGTATTGTAGTTTCATTAGATCTGTTGTGTAACTAAGTGAGAGAAGAAAAAGACATAAACACTGGTGAGGCATTGTATCAAAAAGAAAAGAGATATATAGAGACTAAGTTATTGGTGTAAAGCTACGCTATTGAATCTTTACTCACAAAACAACGATCATTGAAAGAGAACACCCTTGCAACCCAAGGGGACTAGACTAGTATTCACATTGAATTTGAACCAGTATAAAAATCTCGGTGTCTTTACTTCCTGCATTTAAATTTGCTTTTATTATTATAATTATCTTATTCTTTCCTAAAGTCCACTAATTGTTGATCTAGTCAACTATTGATAAAAGTTGATAAAAATAAGCAATTCACCCCCCCCCCCCC
>MU748499.1:159077-183175 GCA_026770625.1 Nicotiana glauca | reverse complement strand
CAATTCCCCCCCCCCCCCCCTTGTACTTTCAGAATGACTAACATGGTAGAAGGTTTGTACTGAAGTGCAACAAAAATAGATACGACATGGATGTAATTATAACAGCAGGAAGTAGGCATGGTATTTGCAAGTTAAGCAAGTAGAAGGCATGGGCAACACAACAACAATTAATATAGAGAACAAAGATAGGACAATAATGACAAGTCACATAAGAACCATAATTACGACAATAACAGTTCAAGGTAAAGACATGAACATATTTACAAGGAAAAGATATCACGACATAATGCATGTCCCTTGTCCTCACTTGCACGGAATCACCCTTCGTACCATGAAATCGTGATAACATAAATTCATGATAATATAAATCTGATGACCTGATAGGTCATCTAGAGTCTTAGAACCTAATTATGTGTTTCGAAGCCTCAAATACCTCATTTTAGCCTTCTTCGATTTGCGTGTGTATTCCGGATATTTTTTCGGAATGCTTTTATGTTAAAAATTGATAAAGTATGAAAACTTACCTTAAAAATCAATTTGAGTTTGCTTCGGTCAACATTTTGTGCAAACGGGCCCGGATTCGTATTTTGACAGTCTCGGTGGGTCCATATCATGATTTGGGACGTATGCCCGGAATCGAATTCGGAGGTCCCTAGCTCGAGTTTTCCAATTTTGTTGAAAATTTGAAGTTTGAAGGCTTAATGAATCTAAAAGTTTTACCAATATTTGACTTTATTGATATCGGGTTCGTATTTTGGTTCCGGAACCCGGTATAGGTCTGGTACTATATTTATGACTTGTCTATCAAATTTGGTGAGAAACGAAGTAGGTTCGATGTGATTCTAACGTCTGGTTGTTAAAATAAAAGTTCTAAAGTTTTCTTAATAATTTCATTTGATTTGGAATCCGATTCATAGTTCTAGGTGTTATTTTGGCGATTATATCAAGCAAAGAAGTTCGTATGATATTTTTGGACTTGTGTGCATGTTTGGTTTGGAGCCCCAAGGGCTAGGGTAAGTTTTGGATAGGCTACAGAGTGATTTTGGACTTAGAAAGTTAGCTGGTATGCTTCAGTTCTGGTGCAGGCCTCAAACCTCGCAATTGCGAGTTTTGGGTTCGTATTTGCGATATCGTAGTGGTTATGTCACATTTGCAACTGCGAGCTACTCCCTCGTAATTGCGAAGGGTAGATGGGCACTAAAGGTTTGCAATTGCAAACAATTACTTCGCAATTGTGAAGTTGGGCTGGGGGAATTTGTTTGCCTTTGCGATCAACTGGGTTGCGATTGCGATATGTCCCTATTCGCATTTGTGAACCGATCATCACAAATGCGATGATAGTAGAAATTTTGGGAATTCACATTTGCAAAGAAAATCTCGCAATTGAAAACCCTAGGTCGCAATTGCAACATCTGCAACTTGTTAAAAGTTGAGTTAGATGGGATTTCTCTCATTATTTTAAAATTTCAAACCTAGAGAACCCTAGAGGCGATTTTCCCAAGAACCCTTCTTCCCCAATTCATTGGTAAGTGATTCCAACCTATTTTCTTTCACTTTTCCATTATATTTCATAAGATTTCAACCTAAAATCTAGGATTTTGATGGTGGAAATTGGGAGTTTGGGTCGAATTACGAATTTTTGTAAAATTAGAATTTAGACCTCAAATTAAGGTCGAATTTCAAGACAAGTTACATAACTGGGCTCGGGGGTAAATGCGTAATGGGGTTTTGGTCCGAATTTCATGTTTAGACCAAGCAGGCCCGGGAGTTGACTTTTATTGACATTTTCAACAATGACCTAAATTGAATCTTTGCAATCGTGGGTAGTTCCCAAGGCTTATTTTGAATCGTATGGTTGATAAGTTGATAGATTCTGTTGGTTCGGAGGCTTGTTTGAAAGAAAAAGTCATGGTTGGGATTTGAGTTGATATTTGGAGCAGGGTAAGTGTAGTGGTTAATCTTGACTTGAGGGATTAGGACGTGTTTGCCTATTTGCTACTTGTCTAAATGTTGGGTACAACGTATATGTGAGGTGATGAGTACTTATGCGTTGTTGTTGGGTTAAAGCATGCGGGTGGGACTTGTTACTTGTATTTTATTGCTTCTTTGATCATGATATCCATGCTTAGACTAGTTAATCACTAAAATGATCGTTCTTTCCGTATTTTTGGACTGTCTATGATAATTGAGTATTGTTTCTGAAGTTGAGGTTGGTTTCATGGAACCATTGTTGACGTAGAGTTTGTTCTAGTTTATTTTATTTCCCTATTGTTATATGTTCATTGTTATATGGTAAGGGAGAGTGTTAATGCACGAAGGGTGATGTCGTACCATGTTTGAGTGTTAATGCACGAAGGGTGATGTTGTGCCATATTTGAGAGTTAATGCACGAAGGGTGATGCCGTGCCATATTTGAGATTTAATGCACGAAGGGTGATGCCATGTCGTATCCATTGATTTATGATGAAAGTGAGAATAAAAGCACGAAGGGTGATGCTGTGTCGTTATCATTGATTCATAGTGAGGTTGAGAGTAAAAGCACGAAGGATGATGTCGTGCAGTTTTTTTTTATTATGTTTATTCATGTTATTGATTAAAGGCTTATTGAATGTTCTGTTTATCATTCCCTGCTATAGATATCGTATCTTGTACCCCTTTTGCATGTCCCCTCCCAATAGTACATGTTAAGCCTTTATTTGTTATTACGTTGTACGCTTATTGTTATCTGCACAGGTTTATTTACGTGGGTGTCCGGTGATAACTAGGGATTTTGACGCATTTTATACCCCTTCTTGCTTATGCTTTGATCAAATATTCATAAAAAATAATCCCAAAAGGCTCAGGCAGAACAGGCCTAGTACAGTCGCACACCACTTTGTACGGTCCGCACTAGGAGATTCAGAGAGGTCAAATTCAAGGCAAAGAGGCAGTACGGCCGCACAAGGTTTTCTGCAGACCTCACAGATGGCAATGCGGCCACACTACCATCCTGTGCGGTCCGCAAAGCCAAGATTCAGAGAAATTGCAAAATAAAGTTTTCAAGCCAATGCGGTCCGCAGTCGAGTTTGTGCGGATCGCACTAGAAGCATCTGTGGCCACAATCCATTCTGTGCGGTCCGCGGAGCTCAAGTTCAGAGAGTGAGATTTTTGGAGTCAAGAGCCCAGTGCGGACCGCGGTCCATTTTGTGCGATCCTCACTAACCCCGCAGAGGCAATTTTGTCCAATTTTTTTAGCTTAGTATAAAGAGATTCTTTTTCCATTTTTAGGGTATCAGATATTGTAATTTAGTTGCTGCACTCGTGGGTTCGAGATTCTTAGCTATTTTGGGCACCTTTAGCTACTTTTGATGATTGAATCTTTGTGTTTAACTTAGTGATTAATCAATATGAGATTATCTTCATCTATATCTTGTTTTTCTTCTTCAATTATGAGTAGCTACACTCATAAGCTAGGGTTGAGTGTGGGTAATTGATGGGTCTTGTAATTTAGGGCTAATTTGACTATGGGTGTTTGTTATATGGGCCAATTTCATATTTAATTTCTGAATTAGTGGTTGAAAACACTATTTTATGTTGAGTTGACTTGAGCTCTTCTTGAGAAAGAGAGCCTAAGTCTCCGAAATTGGTCCAACAATAAACTGGGGCGTACTCAAGAGATTGATAGGCCTAATTAAAGGGTTAAACCTCGAGAGAGTAATACCCAAACTGAACTCTAAGTTGCTTGTGCAAATTTGCATACCCAATTGTTCTTGAGAAAGCTAATTCGGGAAAAATCACTCAAACCACCGAGAGGTGTAGAGTGGGTAAAGTCGTGCAACGGTTATATCATACTCCCCAAATATGTCAAACATGCCTTAGATTCAAGTTCCTGTCAATTGACCACCTAGGCGGTAGTCACTACCTTAGTACCTTTTAAACTTATTTGAACAACTCGTAGCATTATAACTCTAGTATAATTTAGTTGCAATTACTATTTATAGTTTGATAATAGTAGAAGTAATCAAAAATCTGAAGTGTAATTAAGGATACATACATATTTCTACACTAGATAGATACTCTATTCCAAATTCTAGCTCTCTGTGGATTCGATCCCGACCCTAAATCGGGTAAAAGCTGCTCCGACCCTCTCTCGCTACTTAAATAGTAGTGCGTAGTAGGCTGCGATCACTTTTTGGCGTCATTGTCGGGGAGCTAATGGTTTTGGCTATCTATTTAGTTAGATTTGTGTGTTGTTCTTCTTTCCTTCTTTGTTACTAATTTGTATGTGTGAATACTTCAGGTACCAAATGGCTT
Source organism: Nicotiana glauca (assembly GCA_026770625.1). Lineage (NCBI taxonomy): Eukaryota > Viridiplantae > Streptophyta > Magnoliopsida > Solanales > Solanaceae > Nicotiana > Nicotiana glauca. Next base: position 178,882 of record MU748499.1, on the reverse strand, counting down.
TAAATGCTAATGACCCTCTTGGAAACGTGCTTGCGGGGGAGGAGGTTGATGATATTGGAGAGGAAGAGTTACCTCTTGCACCTCCTAGACCACGACGAGGCTGCCAGGCCAATGTTAATGAAAACGTTCCAGACCCTCCTCCGCCACCTCCAAGAGCGGTTCCTCCGATGCTCCCGAACCAAGGCTATGCAAGTGCTATTGTCCACCTAGAATCCGAGTAGGAAATTTTGAAATAACCAATGTGATGTTGACCTTACTTGAGAAGCGTGGGTATTTCACGGGCGCAGCGGATCAAAATGCCTACAAACATCTCAAGGGGTTCATGGATACATGTTGTGGGAACAAGCAGACTAATGTGTCTGAGGATGCTCTTAGGTTGAGGCTTTTCCCATTCTCACTTCGGGGGAAAGCATTGGATTGGCTCGAGAGACTTCCCAACCATTCCATCACAACTTGGGATGAGTTGGCGGATAAGTTTATTGCTACATTTTTCTCACCCGGGCACATGGCAGCACTTCAAGATGAGATATTGGCCTTCAAACAAGAGCCCACGGAACCTTTGCATGAGATTTGGGAGCGGTATAGAATGATGGTGAAGGAATGCCCTAATAATGACATGACAGAGAATATGTTGCAACAAACTTTCTACCAGGGCATCAATACTACAAATCAATGCATAGTGAATCAACTTGTTGGGGGTAATTTTATAAAATTGACATATGATGAAGCTTGCGCCGTTCTTGATGAGATGGCAGACACATCCTCCGCATGGCAAAGTAGAGCCAATGTTACTCAAAGTGACCCTACGGTTATTCCTTCGCATAAGGAACTACATGACCATGGGCAAGCTATAGAGGAGTTGACAACTACTATGAACCAATTGGCTAAGGCACAGTTGCAACAAGCCTAAAATCCTCGCCAAGTGAATACCATGGAGGGTATTAATATGCTTTTCAACAAGAGAAGGCAAAGAAGGAAACAAAACCAAGGGAATTCTGAGCAATTTCATGATGATTGTGATGGGTTTCAAAATGATGGCTATGATGAGCAAAATGATGAGGTACAATATGCGAACAATTTTCAAGGCCAATGGGGTAACTCTTCAAACCAACAACAGTGGAGACCTCAAGGCAATTAGGGCAATCGACAACAAAATGATGGTAATCGGGGGAACAACTACAAAAATAACAACTAGAGCAAACAAAACAACAATCAAGGCAACCAAGGGAATTGGAATGGTAATAACAACAATTGTGGTGGAAACAATAATCAAGGTGGATGGAATAATGGAAACCAAGGAAACTGGGGGCAAGGCTTTCAAAGGCGCCCAATGTACCAACAACCGAACAATCCGCCCCCATTTCCTTCTCAAGTTCCTAGTTATTCTAACAATGATATGGGTAGAATTGAAATGATGAAGAAGAATGCAAATTCGGATGCATAGTTGGCTTCCCACAATGCCTCTATCAGAAACTTGGAGGTGCAATTAAGCCAAATCTCTCACTCATTGAATACTCGCTCGAAGGGTGCTCTACCAAGTGATACGGTAGTGAACCCAAAGGGAGGGAACAATCATGTCATGGCGGTATAACTAGAAGTGGGAGAGGTGGTGATATGAATGCCTTGAAACAAAAACAAGTTGTGGATGATGATGTTGAGTTGCAAGAAGATGAAATTCCTTTGGTAGTTGAAGATGTGGTTGATGACAATGTGAACAATGAAGTGAGGATTGACATTAATGAGGTAGAGGTGGAAACTCAAGATGCTGTGAACCCATCTAGGGAACACGTGATTAACGTTCCAGAGCCGGTTGTGCCAAAAGCTAAGGCTCCTTTGCCAAGGCCACCTCAAACTTATCCTCAAAAGCTCGCAAAGTAGAGAAATGATAATCAGTTCAAAAAGTTCATTGATATGATGAAGAGCTTGTCCATTAATGTGCCTTTGGTGGAGGCTCTTGAACAAATGTCGGCCTATGTAAAGTTATTGAAAGACTTGGTCACAAAGAAGTGTTCTATGGATTGTGAAACTATAAAGATGACTCACCAAGTTAGTGATATAGTGCATTCAATGGCCCCGAGGCTTGAGGATCCCGGTGCTTTCACCGTTCCTTACACCACTGGGAGTGCGGATTTTGCCAAAGCTTTATGTGATTTAAGGGCAAGTATCAACTTGATGCCCTACTCAGTTTTCAAGACTTTGGGCATTGGGCCACCACGACCAACGTCCATGAGATTGCAAATGGCGGATAGATCAATGAAGTGCCCTTTGGGTATTATTGATGATGTACTTGTCCGGGTGGGAAAATTTATCTTTCCAGTGGATTTTGTGATATTGGATTGCGTGGTGGACTATGAAGTCCCGATCATATTGGGGAGACCTTTCCTTTCTACGAGGAAGGATCTAGTAGATATAGAAGTAGGGGAACTCACTTTTAGGGTGGGTGATGAAAAGGTAGTATTCCATATGTGCAAGTCAATGAAGCAGCCCAATTGTACCAAAGTATGCTCAAATGTGGATCTAGTCACGGCTGTGATAATTGATCATACAAGTTCTACGATTAATGGGCAGGACCCGTTAGAGGCCGTGTTGTTAAATTTGGATGTCAATGATGATGCGGGCCGAATGGAGTGTGTGAATGCTTTACATGGAATGGGCTCTTATTCTTATGAGCCTAGGAAACTTTATTTGGATCTTGAAAATAGAAAGATGCCTCCAAGAAAGCCTTCAATTGAGGAACTCCCGGTGTTGGAGTTGAAGCCATTACCTCCACACCTCAGGTATGAATCCTTAGGACCTAGTTCTACTTTACCAGTTATTCTTTCCTCGAGTCTTGCTAACATACAGGTAGAAGCCACTTTGGCGGTGCTCAAAAAGAGGAAGAAGGCAATTGGATGGACTTTGGCCGATATTCGGGGAATAAGCCCCACATTTTGCATGCACAAGATATTTTGGAGGAGGATGCAAAAACCTCCTTGGGAGGTTGAACGAAGCAATGCAAGAAATGGTGAAGAAAGAAGTGATAAAGTGGTTAGATGTCTGGGTTGTGTACCCTATTTCCAATAGCTCATGGACTTCTCCGGTGCAATGTATGCCGAAGAAGGGTGGTATGATTGTGGTGACAAATGACAACAATGAACTTATTCCCACTCGAACAGTTATCGGATGGAGGGTATGCATGGATTACCGAAAGCTAAACAAGGTGACCCGCAAGTATCATTTCACATTGCCATTCCTTGACCAAATGCTTGATCGCCTTGCGGGGCATGCCTTTTATTATTTTTTGGATGGATATTTGGGATATAATCAAATCTTAATTGCTCTTGAGGATCAAGAGAAGACCACATTTACTTGTCAATATGGCACCTTTGCTTTCTCTTGGATGTCGTTCGGGTTGTGTAATGCCTCGGCAACATTCCAACGATGCATGATGGCCATTTTCACCGATATGGTGGAAGATATATTAGAGGTGTTCATGGATGACTTCAGTGTGGTTGGTGATTCATTTGAAGAGTGTTTGGGAAATTTGGATAAAGTGTTGGCCCGGTGTGAAGACACCAATCTTGTGCTAAATTGGGAAAAATGCCACTTCATGATTGAGGAAGGCATAGTGTTGGGACATAAAATTTCAAAGCATGGGGTTGAAGTTGACAAAGCCAAGATAGAGGTGATTTCAAGGCTTCCTCCCCCCACTTCTATCAAGGGGTTGAAGAGTTTTCTTGGGCATGCGGGGTTCTACCAGCGATTTATCAAGGACTTTTCGAAGGTAGTAAATCCTCTTTGCAAGTTACAAGAAAAGGATACAAAGTTCGTGTTTGATGAGAGATGTATGCAAGCCTTTAAACTTCTTAAGCATAAGTTGACCACCACCCCGGTCATTACCGTACCCAATTGGAGCTTGACTTTCGAGCTCATGTGCAGCACGAGTGATATTACGGTTGGGGCAATTTTGGGTCAATGAGTAAAAAAAAATTCATCTAGTGTACTATGGGAGCAAGACTATAAACGAGGCTCAAAGGAACTACACGGTGACTGAGAAGGAATTTTTGGCTATTGTGTTTGCCATGGAAAAATTTTGGCCATATCTTATGGGAGCCAAAGTCATAGTGCACACCAATCATGCAGCTCTTAGATATTTGACGACAAAGAAAGACTCCAAAGTTATACTGATGCGATGGGTCTTATTACTTCAAGAGTTTGATTTGGAGATAGTGGACCGAAAAGGTAGTGAAAACCAAGTGGCGGATTATTTGTCCCTCTTGGAAGAGGAAGGTAGGTCGTGTGATGGCCTAGAGATCAATGATACATTCCCTAATGAGACTACTTTCTTTGTTAATGTGTGATATGCCATGGCTTACAGACATTACTAATTTCCTTGTGACTAGCATCATCCTGTGTGAGCTCTCTTCTAATCAAAGGAAGAAGCTCAAATGGGATAGTCTAGACTTTTATTGGGACGAGCCATACTTGTTCAAGATTTGCACCGATAGAGTGATCCGGAGGTGTGTACCTGAGGAGGAGCAATTGAGCATTCTAGAGGCTTGTCATTCCTTCCCCTATGGTGGCCATCATGGAGGGGGAGGACATCCTCAAAAGTTCTGAGTTATGGTTTTTATTGGCCAACCTTTTTCAAAGATGCAAGTGATCTAGTAAGAAGGTGTGATCAATGTCGATGAGCGGGCGGGATTTCCAAGAAAGATGAGATGCCTCTAAACACAATTCTCGAAGTTGATATCTTTGATGTATGGGGTATCAATTTATGGGCCCTTTTGTAAACTCGTGTGGAAACACTTACATTCTTGTTGTGGTTGATTATGTCTCAAAATGGGTTGAGGTCGTGGCCTTGTCCAACAATGATGCTAAGAGTGTGGTGGCATTTCTGAAGAAGAGCATTTTCACAAGGTTTGGTACGCCTCGGGCAATTATTAGTGATGGAGGATTTCATTTTTGTATCGGAGTTTTTGATGCCTTGCTTTCCAAGTATGGTGTCAACCACAAAGTGTCTACGCCTTATCATCCTCAAGCAAGTGGCCAGGTTGAAGTGTCTAACAGGGAGATCAAGAGCATTTTGTCCAAAACCGTCAATGCCAATAGGATTGATTGGTCTAAAAAATTAGATGATGCTCTATGGGCTTACCGGACCACTTACAAGACCCCAATTGGTATGTTGCCATACCGGTTGGTGTTTGGGAAAGCATGTCATTTACCAGTGGAGTTTGAGCATAAGGCCATGTGGGCGTTGAAGAAGTTGAATCTTGATTGGGATACAACTGCTAATCTTCGGGTGGTGCAACTCAATGAGCTTGATGAATTTAGGTTCCATGCCTACTCTAGTTCGTCCTTGTATAAGGATAAAATGAAATACCTTCATGACAAATATACTCGGGGCAAGGAGTTCAAGGTGGGAGATTTGGTGCTCTTATCCAATTCTCGACTAAGGTTGTTTCTGAGAAAGTTGAAGTCAAAGTGGAGCGGACCATTTGAAGTAGCATATATGACCCCGTTTGGTGCTCTTGATTTGAAGAACAAAAGTGGGGAAGTTTTTAGAGTGAATGGGTATAGAGTCAAGCATTATTTGGGGAAATTTGATTATATCCATGTGGTGGTTGTTGTTAATTTCAAATGATTGGATGGCAACATGTGTCGTGCAGCGACAATAAATTAGGCGCTTCTTGGGAGGCAACCCATGTGTTTTTCTTCTTTTTTTTATTGTATTTATTGTAGTGTTGGATTGATTTTTGGGCTAAATGGTTGTGAGGTGTTACAGGATTGAGTTGATGTAGTGCAGGGCATAATTGAAAAAATGCACAGGTCTCTGAAGTTGACGGTACGGCCGCACTACCATTTTGTTCGGACTGCACTGGTAAAGGAGGATGTGATAACTCTCTGAAGTTTGCCACCACGGCCGCACTACATTTTGTATCCGCAGTGGACCTCTGCGGCCGCAGTCTATTTTGTGCGGACCGCAGAGTGTTGCCTTCTCAAGATTGAACAAAATAGTGCAGTGTGGACCGCGGTCCATTTTGCGGTCCACATTGGTTGATGAGACTGGGCCCTAGCCCCTTTTCTATAAATAGGGCTAAAGGGCCTCCTTTTACCCTTTTCAAACCCTTAAATCTTAGACTAAGAAAAAAAAAAGCACGGTTTATAGCGTCTTCTGCTCGTAATTAATTACTGGAACTAATTAGCTTCATTCATCTCATTAACTGGTAACATTATGCTCCTTTTTACTTGATTAATTTTGTTAGTTCCTTTTACTTCTTGTTTTTCTTGTTTTATTTTATTTATCTCCGTATTTTTCTTCAATAGATTAGATTGGGTTAGTTAATTGTTAGTTTAATTAGGCTTAGGTAGTTAAATTCAACGGGAAATCACTTAGGGATGTACTTAAATGCGTAAACTGGATTAAAATTCAAAATTTCTTAAACCCTAACTTAGTGCCGTTTCTGGGCACGTAGTGCGAACCGCAGTCGATTCTGTGCAGTCCGCGGTGCCCTTATATGGTCCGCAGTACCATTTTCTATGGACTGCAGTGATGAATTCTGGGAAGCTGAACTTTGGGCAGTGCAGTTGCACTATATTTTGTGCGGACCACACTGGCCCCAGTACGGCCGCAGTTGAGTTTGTGCGATTCGCACTGCTAAGATATAGAGGATAGGTTTCTGAACCCCACACCTGTGCGGATCGCAGTTGATCTTGTGCGGTCCGCACTGGCGCCTATGCGGCTGCACAATATTTTGTGCGGTCCGCATTGGGGGACTTATGAGAACCTTATGTAATTTTTTCCCCTGTTCTGCAACATTAATCTTAATTGCTTCTCTACTGATGTAACTGATACTAACAAAGTTATTTCAATTTTGTTGCAGACAATGGTTAAACAACGAGGAAAAGGCTCAAAACAACCGGGCAGAGGTGAATTCTACCGGGGAGGGCAAGGTCAAGAAAATGATAAAAATCACTCCCCAAGTCCAACAAAACATAAAGAACCAAAGGAAAATCATCAATGCTGCAGACAGGGCCTGTCATCAGTCCGGGAGTAAGTATGAGCCCTCCCGGAACATTTCTTCAGACTCCGTGCTAGAATATGTTAAAGACTAGCCGGAGAGATTCAGACTGACATACACCACTCTTCCACCATCACCCACTGCCCAAGCACCAACATATGTGATTTCTGAGTCGTCTGAGGGCTCAACACCAGGTAGTGGGGAATACTCCACCTCTCCCACAGTTTCTTTATACGGAAAGGGTGGAGGAGGAGATGAGGAGGAAGGAGGAGAACTAAGGGTTGGGGTGTTGATAGAACAAGGAAGCTGGAGGTTTGGTGTGATAGATTTGTTAGTGAGGTGGCATACTACAAATTTTGGGAGTGGTGGCCGGTGAGAAAGTTGATTCCAGAGAGGAGCTTCATTGATAGAGACCTACTACCCCACAACCCCAACATGCAGAGACAGTTTAGGACTAGAGTGGGTTGGGAGCACTTTCTAGAAGAGTGCATGGATGCGAACGAACACATGGTCAAAGAGTTTTACTGCAATTTAGCCCACAACAAAAAGGGCTCCAAAGTGACCATGGTTCAGAATCTGACAGTGTTATTTGAAGGGAAGTACCTCAACGAATACTTTGGCCTCAATGAGGAGGATGAGACCCTGTACATGGCAAAGTTGGAAATGGGTGAGGAGGTTCGTCCCTGGCTAGCACAGTACCTGGCAATCCCAAGTCCCACCCCCGACTGGTTGACTGCTGAAGTCAAGATCTTGAGACGAACTTTAAACTTTTAGGTATGGGGATGGAAGACTTTTGTATGTAACAGATTGGACACCACGACACATGACAACATCCTTTCTCTTTCCCGGGCTGTTTTCGTAGCTTCAATCATGGCAGGGTACCCAATCAATATGGGGAATGTGATATTGAGGATAATCTTTATTGTGGGTGCCGAGCATGACAGAAACTATCCGTTCCCCATTACCCTCACTATGTACTTTTGGTACATAAAGGTGGAAAAGCGGCCCTTCGATATCAAAGTCAAAGCGAAGGCCCCTTTCTCTTGGTACAGCATGCAGGGGGATGATAATACCAAGAGCAAGAACTTCAAGGGTACAGCTACGACTACAATTGGCCAGTCTGAAGAGCCAGTTGTGGTATTGGCTCCTGCTGAGCCTACCTCCACTTCCAAAGATCTCCCTCCCGGTCTATCCATATCCACAGCCACTCCTGTCAGTCCATCCACATCAGCAGATTCGGAGGTCCCATCTTCCGCCCATCCTATTACTGCTCACTAATTGAGTTGGGCGCTTCTTAGCATAAACAAATGGATGCAGACTGCCTCATCCAAGTTGTCCACACTCACCACTATGGTAGAGGCTCAGTCGGCACCTCTAGCCCCACAGGTTCCACAGTCGATAGAGGATGCACTCAAGGAGATACTTGACAACCAGAAGAAGATCCTCGACACTCAAGCAGCGCTCTCCAAGGCAGTTGATTCACATAGTAAGGCTCTCAAGGAGATTTCTCGGGAGCACTAGAAGCTAAGGAAGACACGGGCCTCCAAAGAGTCCGTGAAGGAGCTGAGAGCAGATGTAGACAGACTGAAGGCAGATCACCTGCCTTTAGACTTATTGCTCCAAAACCCACCACCAGCAGTTCATCCACAGCCAGAGCAGTCTCAAAGGCGTCCCAAGAGGAGGAGGATGATTCTCAGAGCAGATGATGCAGTCATCCAGCTGGCTGACCCACAGGACCTTTCTTCCAGTCAGCCATAGGATGCACTACCTACAGAGCCTGTCCAGGCCCAGGCCCAGGTCCCAGTAGCAGAGCAGCATGCCACAAGGGACCAGTCTGAGGTCCCCGAGCAAAGAGAGGACCCAGAGACCACACATGAGCCTATGCAGACAGACGGGCAATAGAGAGTCTTCTATATCCTTTTTCCTCTTATCGTTTTGGTGCTTTAGTTAGACTAGTTGGCATTGGGGACAATGACAGCTTTCATTTGAGGGGGTAGGCCCTATATTTTGGATGATTGTATATGTTTAACATTTTTTATGCTTTCTTGATTTTTCATCTTTGTTCTATATATAATTCTGATATTTCTTTACATTTATTGCATTTCTATTTCACTTTGGGTCTGTATATAAAGTTATATCACATTGTATATATTAATCCCATCCATTGTATATTCAAATACCCTCTTGTATATATTCATTCTATTTTCTGCAAATTCATTTTTAGCTTCTTATTTGTGATTCGTAGCTTTTTGTTTTTAAAGTTTTTAATAAGCCTTTGGTTTTCTTAATGCATGGTTCTTTCCAAAGGTGGAGTGTTGTGTGAACCGGGTGGCTCTTTCCAATGATGGATGGCGTGACAACCTTTTTAAGGGTGTTAGTCTGTTTTTCTTTTTTTGGTTTTTAATAGCTAATAGTTAAAGGGTGCCTCGAGCAAAGCTTCACTCCAGCCTAGAACATTTGCCTTTGATCTCATGATCAAAAATAAAATGTTGTGCTTAGGATGATAAAAGTTGTGACCTTGAGACTCTTGTGTTGACTAATAATCATCAAGTGGTTTTTCGGGACCATTGTGTGCTCAAATCGTATCTAAGGTTGTTGTGGGCCCCCGACTCTAGGTCTTTAGAAATATTTTAGGTTGTGTGGTGAGTAATTGAATTACAAGCCCAAGTCCTGAGCCATTGGTCTAGAACTTGCCCTGGATGTTTGTTGAGGCGAAATCATAAGTGAATTTTGACTTGAGACATGATTATAGGCTCTCCTTGATCCCAATGATAGTTTGAACATTTCCATAGCATACCAATGATAAGATCCCTAGTTAACCCTTTTGAGCCTTAGATCTTTTTCTTTCAAGAACCATGATACAAGCCTATACCCATTCAAAAAGATACCCTCTATTGGCACCCAATCTTTCCTTTAGCACATGGCAAAAGTATAAGTTTTTGGGAAGAGACGAAGATTGCAACAAAGTGGTAAAAAGACACAAAAAATGAAGAAAAGGAAAGGTAATGAAAAAGAAAGAAAAGCAAAAACACGAAAAGAAAGTCAAAATGAAAAAGGAAAAAAAAGAAGGGGATTCAAGAAAAGCAAAGAATGAAAGGTGTGGAAAGTTGAAAAAGGAGAAAAGGTTTGAAATTCATAAGAAAGAGTGACAGTGTGTGTCTCTAACCCCTTAGAAAGAAGTGAAAATGACACAAAGAGTCAAGTGAATGGATGCCAAATGAATCAACAGAAGTGCTTAAGGGAAGATGGAACCCACATAGACCAAAAATTCCCTACCCTGAACCAAAAGCCTTCACAATGTCTCCATAAAAGCCCTATATGATCTTGAGTTAAATGAAGCTTACATTAGTGGATACTCACATAAGGGGCAAGCATATGGTACTTAGAGCCGGACTTGTGAGTTTTTCTTGAGAGAGATGAGTAAATTTCCATTAACCTCGTTTTGCGTGCCACTATTCTAAAGGTGAGGTTTGCTTAGGGAGAGTTGAGGATGTATGAGTTTGGGTTCCACAATGACCAAAGTAATTGAAAGAGTTCTTTGATGCGTCGAGTCAATTCTTGATGCTCTTGTGTCGCACTTGATCCATTTTTTTTTTCAAAGAGTAAATGTTGTTAATGATTCGTTTATATTGAGGGCAATTGTTAGTCCCAATTGATGCTAGTTGAGGTTGCTTTAGGACAACTAAAAATTTCTTGGATTTTCCCTTAAGGGGTGGGTCTTATTTTGTTTGCTTGAGGACAAACAAAAGCTTAAGTTTGGGGGAGTTGATAACTAGGGATTTTGACGCATTTTGTACCCTTTATTGCTTATGCTTTGATCAAATATTCATACAAAATAGTTCCAAAAGGCTCACAAGTTGTGCTTGATTGCAGGTTTGATCAACAAAGTGACAAAATATCAAATATCGGCTCAAAAGGAGTGAAACTTGCACAAGTTCCAAAGACAAGTCAAGCTCAGGCAGAACATGCCCAGTGCGGCCGTACACCACTTTGTGCGGTCCGCACTAGGAGATTCAAAGAGGTCAAATTCAAGGCAAAGAGGCAGTGTAGCCACACAAGGTTTTCTGCAGACCGCATAGATGGCAATGCGGCTACACTACCATCCTGTACGGTCCGCAGAGCCAAGATTCAAAGAAATTGCAAAATAAAGTTTTCAAGCCAATGCGGTCCACAGTCGAGTTTGTGCGGACCGCACTAGAAGCATCCGTGGCCGCAGTCCATTCTGTGCGGTCGGCGGATCCCAAGTTCAGATAGTGAGATTTTTGAAGTCAAGAGCCCGGTGCAGACCGCGGTCCATTTTGTGCGATCCGCACTAACCCCGCAGGGGCAATTTTGTCCAATTTTTTTATCTTAGTATAAATAGATTCTTTTTTCATTTTTAGGGTATCAGATATTGTAATTTAGCTGCTGCACTCTTGGGTTCGAGATTCTTAGCTATTTTGGGCACTTTTAGCTACTTTTTATGATTGAATCTTTGTGTTTAACTTAGTGATTAATCAATATGAGATTATCTTCATCTATATCTTGTTTTTCTTCTTTAATTATAAGAAGCTACACCCATAAGCTAGGGTTGTGTCTCAACCCTAGTGTGGTTAATTGATGGGTCTTGTAATTTAGGGCTAATTTGACTATGGGTGTTTGTTATATGGGCCAATTTCATGTTTAATTTCTGAATTAGTGGTTGCAAACACTAGTTTGTATTGAGTTGACTTAAGCTCTTCTTGAGAAAGAGAGCCTAAGTCACCGAAATTGGTCCAAAAATGAATTGGGGCATACTCAAGAGATTGATAGCCCCAATTAAAGAGTTAAACCACAAGAGAGTAATACCCGACTTGAACCCTAAGTTGCTTGTGCAAATTTGCATACCTAATTGGTCTTGAGAAAGATAATTCGGGAAAAATCACTCGAACCACCGAGAGGTATAGAGTGGGTAAAGTCGTGCAACAATTATATCATACTCCCTAAATATGTAAAACATGCCTTATATTTAAGTACCCGTCAATTGACCACCTAGACGGTAGTCACTACCCTAGTACCTTTTAAACTTATTTGAATAACTCGTAGCATTATAACTCAAGTATAATTTAGTTGCAATTACTATTTGTAGTTTGATAATAGTAGAAGTAAACAAAAACCCCAAAAATGAATAGAAGTGTAATTAAGGATACATATACATTTCTACATTAGATAAATACTCGATTCCAAATTCTAGCTCTCTGTGGATCCGATCCCAACCCTAAATCGGGTAAAAGCTGCTCCGACCCTCTCTCACTACTTAAATAGTAGTGCGGAGTAGGCTGCGATCATTTGGTCATAGCCTCATCACTACCTTGTCGAGGTTAGGCTCGACATTTATAGAGTACGATTGGTCAACTGTACTCATACTACACTCTACACTCCTTGTGCAGAGTTTGTACTGGTCCTAGCTATCCGTGAGGTGTTTCAGCTCAGATTTGCTTTTGGAGACTCGAGGTAGAACTATTGGCGATCGCAGACCTTGAAGTCCCCTTCCACTTACAGTTCTTATCATTCGAGATAGTTGTACTTATTTCAAACTTCGTATGTAGAAACTCTAGTAGCTCATGAATTGTGACTACAGATCCGGGTTGTACTTAGATGTTATTGGTTTTTATATCATTCCGCACTCAGTTCTATTTTTATTTTGGCTTAATTGATTCTCCTTATTTAAATTGACTGAAATTAGCCTAAGGGTCCTCTGACGTTGGCTTGTCTAGCCAGTGAAATGGTAGTGCCATCATGGTCCCGAAGGTGGGAATTCCGGATCGTGATAATAAATGCAATGGCACGGCATCACCCTTCATGCGTTTACTCTCAAATGAAATGGCATGGCATCACTCTTCATGCTTTACACTACATGACATAGCACGGTATCATCTTTAGTGCTTTACACTCAAATGAATTGGCACTGCATCACCCTTCGTGCTTTACACTTCTCTTCGCATGATAAAATATATGAAATGGCATGGCATCATCCTTCGTGCTTTACACTCTCCCACACATGATAATATATATACAATGGCACGACATCACCCTTCGTGTTTTATACTCTTCCTTACTAACCATATGTATATCAATGACAAACAAGATAGGAAGCATAAATAATGTCAAGGAGAGTGTTTAAACGAATATTGCAAATGAATCCCAATCACAATTTTCAAACCAACAATAGTTCAATAAACCCTTAAGAACCTTATTATTCAAGTATTTCAACAAATCTCAAGAATGATCTACAACACGAGTATAGAATCTATTATCTCAAGAATATCGACCGTAGCAATGAATTAATGACTAAGCATAATGATGACCAAATTAGACATATCAATGTTTGTCGGAAATACGTCAAATTTTAATCAAGTTATAATAAAGTAAATCTTTGTTTATAATATTTAATTCTATGTTCTTAGTATCTAGGATTCAAGTAAGACATGAAGGAAAAAGGTCGCATAATTCTACAAGGCACAATTCATAGCATAATCTACCACCGAGCATGATCAACCCCGGCACATGCATATATGTTCGTCACCTCATATATGTATCACCCCCACATATAGCAAATAATATCAAATAATAGGAAAAATTTTCTCAACAAAGTTAGGCAGGACACTTACCTTAATTCGGCTAACTCAATACTCAATTTAGCTTTTTCCTTTACAAATTTACCTCCGCTCGGCTCAATCTAGCCAAAGATGACTTAAATACATCACACAATGCAAGAGAAAACAACTACAATTAATAAAGCTATGGTCTTTATATATATTTATAAAAAGTCAACAAAAGTCAACCCAGGACCCGCCCAATCAAAATCGGGGTCCAAGAATAGGTCTTGACTACCCCTAGCCCCACAAGTTCATACACATGTTTTTTTTCAAATTCGAGTCCTAAATTTTCATTTTTTTCAAAACCTAGACAAAATCCCTAAATTCTTCCCTAGATTCTCATGAATTTGATGTTAAATCTAATAATCATAAAATATAAATTGAAAATTGATTATAGGTACTTACCCAATGGTTTGGTATGAAAATCCTCCACAAAATCACCTCTCATCGAAGCTAGGGTCCAAAATATAACAAAATAAAGCTAAGTCTCGGAATTACCCAACGATATGCAGGTCGCAGATGTCGCATTTGCCACATAGGGTTTGCAAATACGAATCCTGCAAAAGCGAACAATTCATCGCAAAATCGAACCAGGAAACTTCCTGCTAAATTCTTCACAAATGTGAAGACAGCTGCCTTGCAAAAGCGGCAGGAATCTTCGCAAAAGCGAACAGCCACTTCTTTGCAAAATGAGATGGATTTCTTCGCAAATGCGAATTTCTCCCTAGCAGCGCAATTTTGCAAATGCGAGGGCCACTTCATAATTGTGATAGTCGCATTTGCGACAAAAATATCGCAAATGCGATGACACCGGTACCAGCGCTCAAAAATCATAAAAATCATTCTGAAACTCACTCAAGCCCCCGAGAAACCAAACCAACCACCCACACCACCCCAAAAACACAACATCAACTCGCTCGCGTGATCAAAACGTCAAAATAGTCTCTAAAAGCATGAATCGGATGCCAAAACACATGAAGATCACAATAAACTTCAATAATTTCTAGAATCGCAACCAAGCGCCCGAACCATATCAAATCAACTCCAAATGACGTCAAATTTTGCAGGCAAGTTCCATATGACATATCGAAGCTATTCTAATACCTAGAACTACAATCAGTATCCGATATCATTAAAGTCAACTTACAATCAAACTTATGAACTTTCTAAACCTTCAAATTTCCCAACTTTTGCCAATTAGTACCGAATCCTTCTAGAAATATCTAAATGCAATCCGGGCATACACCTAAGTCCAAAATCACCATCTGGACTTAATGAAACCATCAAAACTCCAATCCGAGGTCAAATGTTAAAAGTTAAATTTGGTTAACTCTTTCATTTTAAAGCTTAAATCCTGAAGTTCATTCTTCTAAATCGATTCCGAATAAATTGAAAATCAAATTCAACAATTCACACAATTCACAATACATCATGTGGTGATACTCATTCCCTCAGACTACCAAGCGGAGTGCAATTGCTCAAAATGACTAGTCGGGTCGTTACAAATCTATTGTACTAATAGTTGGTATTGTTCAGGAGAGAAGATAGGAGTTGGATATGACATCTGCTGAAAAGGAGCAAGTTGATTCATTTGTTGTGTAGCACCTGAAATAGATGATCCAGTGGCAGTAGGAGATTATGCTGGCAGCCATATTGCATCTCTTTACACCTGAAGTTTCTGCATTCCCTACATAATTGGCATGTTGTACTGTACTAACTCCTTTTCATTTGACTTTGAAATCACTGGGATATCCAATCAACTTATGAAAATTGTCCTCTGTATGGCCCTTGTAGTGACAATATTCACACTGGACTTGATACCTTTTGGGCCTATAGTTTTCGGTATTGTTCACATTCCTACTGCTATACAGGGCGGTATTCTCCAAGGCTTCAGTGACCTGAGCAACTACTGTTGTGCTTGTGAGGTTCCTCTCACTTTCCTGATCTACTAACAAAGAGTAGGCCTTGTTTATACTCGGTAGGGGAGACATCATCGTAATTTGGCTTCTAGATTGAGAATAGTATTCATTCAACCCAGTGAGGAATTGAAGAAGTCTTTGATACTCAAAATATTGAGCATACTGTTTGGATTCAGGGCAAGACCAACCAGGACAAGGCATGAGAGCATCAAACTTATCCCATAGATCTCTAAGCCTTGAAAAATAGTTAGTCACAGTCATAGTTCCTTGGGTCAGTATATGAACTTCTCTATGCAAATAGAGTATTCTCTAGACATTTATTTTATAAAACCTCTCCTTCAAATCTTCCCGAACTCTATGAGCACTAGATGCATACAACACATTACTCAATAATCCTGGTCTTACAGCATTCATTATCCACGAGAGAACTATAGCATTAACTTTCTCCCACAAATTACGAAGCTCATGTTCAAATTTAGATTTAGGAAATCCCCCATCGACAATCCTAGTTTACTTGTACCTCACAACCCAATTCTTATTGAACGACTCCATAAGGCATAATTGTCTGATCCAGGTAGTTAAAGAGAGATCAGAGAGCTACCTGGTGCGTCTGTTGGTTGCAGGTACAAGGGATGAATGTGATCAATGGTAAGAAAAGTAGCAGCTCCAACCGTGAAATTACCAGTAGTCATCATTATGCGCATTTGCTCCTCTTCAATTGCTATTGTTGACTGAAAAATTAGCTTCGAAGTAAGCAATTTGCAAAAACCTAGCTTCAACCAAATGCTACTCTAGCTCAATTCAGCTCTCAATTGCAGAATTGAAGTAACGAAGAAGACTTGATTTGCTCGCAATTCGCTTTGATCTCAACCGATGGCTCTGATACCATGTTAGCTACCATGGAATAAAGATCTGAGCTAAGAGGAAGAAGAATCTAGAAGAGATGAAACCAGAGAAGAGGAAATCAGAGAAAGGCAGTATTCATTTCTGAGAAAGAAGCTAAAGTTGACTGCATAAACGACCACTACTTATAACAAATTAAAACTATCTTTCTTAACTCACTAACTATGGTTTAGCATTATACTTTATAAATAAACTAGGGTTAACCATGATGATTAACAATAACAATCATTCAACTGCAGAACAACGCTCTTCTTACTCATACATTTGTTTACACTAACTCTTAATTTGTTGTTCGTACAGATACTTCATCAGATTTGATGTGAAATAAAGGTCGCCTCAATGTTTCTTGATAGCCTACAACAGTTGTAATACTTGCATTATATTCAAGGCAATCTTGGCGGTGTTGTTTATTGCAGTACAAGCTTCTACATTTTGTATAAATAGCTATGCAGATTTTGATGAATTGTTTACTGCAGTACAATGTTTCACATTTTGTATAAATAACTACGCAAACTAACTCTTTGAGTATCCTGGTACATTCAGGTAGCTCTCATTATATATACATTTATGTTTTCATCATACCTCCAAAACTCTGAAGCATTGTTTGATCATAACTTCAATCCAACAGTGAAATCATAGTCGCATACCTATACAAAATAATATGTGAGCTGAGCTTAGTAGTAGCAGAGTTAATCTCAAAAAGAAAAATTTACTATCAAGATCTAATATGAAGAAATAATATACGAACTCAATTTTACCCTTATGTTGACAAGGTAACATAATAACATATAACAAAGAAGTATAACATTGTTCACGTAGGGCTCGGGCAAAGCCAGAGCTAACCTTACTAGTCATATTTAGAAAACTAGGAACTGGAAAAGTTTTACAGGCTCTACTGTAAATATAGACATGATAGTTGTACAAATAAAGAAAGTATTGTGAGATTAGAATTAGTCAGGATGTCTAAGAAAGTACATAGATGCGACAAATTACTTCAAAAGTTCCTCGTATAATTAGCTGCTTGTTGGAGCTTGGAGGCCTAACTCTCATAGTACCTTTTATGTTGTGGTGGCAAAATAGTTTTAAAAAAATAGTTATCCATCCATATTACCCATTAAAAAATGGGCCAAATATATATAGATAAGAACCATATTATCCACTTAGAAAATAGATGAACGTATTAAATATGGGTAGGGTCAAATATTTTATCCGTTTTTATATTTTTCGCTTTTGACCCGATCATATCCGATCCGAACCGCCCATTTGCCGCTCCTACCTTCATGGAAGGTGGCTATGATTAAATGCTCTTTAGGTGTGTTGATTTTATTACGCTAATAGTAATACTCACATTTGTTACCTAAAAAAAGTCTTTACTATCTCTCCCACACGTTTCAAATAAATAATCTTTCATCTTAATTTTATATATCACATTCGCATCAACAATGTAGCACAATCTCTTAGTTTTGGAGGGCAATGTAATCATGATCAAGTTGAATTTTGTTATTTAAACGACACATTGAACCATCAGGAAGAAAAACAGTACGTACCGAACTACATGACATTAAAATCAGACCATTTTTTCGTTTTACTCTTTATTCAGTTTGATATTTTATAATACTGTAAAAAGGTAAACTGTAATGACCCGACCGGTCGTTTTGAGCTTTTTCATCCCGTTCAGCTATTTGAAGTCTTGAGTAACACCGTTTTATGTATTATGACTTGTGCGAATCGTCGATTTATTTTTCAGATTAATCAGAATTGATTTGGAAGAATGATTCTCAACTAGGGAAGCTATAAATTAGAAGAGTTGACCAAGTTTGACTTTTTGGTATTTGACCTCAGATTGGAGTTTTGATGGTTTCGTTAGCTCCGTTGGGTAATTTTGGACTTAGGAGCATGTCCGGATTGTGATTTGGAGGTCCGTAGTTGAATTTGGCTTGAAATGGCGAAAGTTGGATTTTTGGAAAGTTTGACCGAGAGTGGACTTTTTGATATCACAGTTGGATTGTGATTCCGGGAATTGGAATAGCTTCGTTTTGTCATTTGGGACATGTGGACAAAATTTGAGTCCATTCTTGGTCGATTTTACTATGTTTCGGCACGAGTTATTGAAGCTAAAAAGTTTAAAGTTCATCAAGTTTGAATTTAGGTGCAATTCGTCATTTTGATGTTGTTATGTATATTTTGAGGCCTCAGTAGATCCGTGTTATGTTATAGGACTTTTTGGTATATTTGGATACGATCTCGAGGGGCTCGGGCGTGTTTCGGATTGATTTCGAATCATTTTTCTTCATGTTTTCATTGTTGGTTGCCGCTGGTTTTTGAGAGTGTGTTAATCGCAGAAGCGACAAAGGAGTCACAGAAGTGGAAGAGTTGCAGGGAGCAGGAGTCCGTAGAAGCGGAGGTTCATTCGCATCTGCGAAGGCGCAAAAGCGGTGAGAAAGAGCGCAGAAGCGAACGCCAGCGTAGGAGCGCAATTTGGACTCGCACCTACATGTGCGTAGCAGCGGAGTTTCCACCGCAGGTGCAAAGGTAGACCTCTAGTGCTTCTCCGCAAAAGCATGTTTTTTGTCGCAAAAGCAACGCCGAAGAATGTAATGACCCAAAGGGTCATCTTTTGTTTTAAAATCTGAATCCTGGTTCTGATGCCTTGAAAATCTTATTATTTTTTTTCTCGATTTG
The DNA here is from genome assembly GCA_026770625.1 of Nicotiana glauca. Taxonomy (NCBI): domain Eukaryota; kingdom Viridiplantae; phylum Streptophyta; class Magnoliopsida; order Solanales; family Solanaceae; genus Nicotiana; species Nicotiana glauca. The sequence continues at coordinate 159,760 of MU748499.1, read as the reverse complement.
CGTGCATATTTCGGGCACATTTTTAGAAAGTTTTTATGTGAAAATATGAGAAAAATGCTAAATTTTACTGTTAAAATTGAATTTAGTTGATTTCGGTCAATATTTTGAGTAAACGAATCCGGACCCGTTATTTGACAGTCTCGGAGAGTCCGTAGAAAAATATAGAACTTGGGGGTATGCTCGGAATTGAATTCCGAGATGCCTAGCCCGAGAAATGAATTTCTGAAGAAAATTGTTTAACTGAAAATATAATAATTTTTAGAAATTTAAAAATGCTTTATTTTGATGGTATCGAGTCCGTATTTTGGTTCCTGAGCCTGGTACAAGTTTGAATGGTATTTAAGCTACACCTGTGAAATTTGGTAAGAAACGGAGTTTATATGATGTGATTCGGACCCTCGGTTGTGAAAATAGAAGCTTTAAGAGTTCTTGAGATTTTCATTGATTTTCATGCTAAATCCGTAGTTTCAGGTACTCCCTCCGTTTCAATTTATGTGAACCCATTTGACTGGGCACGGAGTTTAAGAAAAGAGAGAAGACTTTTTATCTTGTGGTGTAAAATGAGGCACATTTATTTTGTGTGGCTATAAATCATTGCATAAAGGTAAATTGTTTCCAAATAAGGAAAGGGGTCATTCTTTTTGGCACGGACTAAAAAGGAAATAGGTTCACATAAATTGAAA
>MU748499.1:135421-158512 GCA_026770625.1 Nicotiana glauca | reverse complement strand
AAAATGAGGCACCTTTATTTTGTGTGGCTATAAATCATTGCATAAAGGTAAATTGTTTCCAAATAAGGAAAGGGGTCATTCTTTTTGGCACGGACTAAAAAGGAAATAGGTTCACATAAATTGAAACGGAGGGAGTAATATTTTAGCGATTTGATCGCACGAGCAAGTTCGTATGATATTTTTAGACTTGTGTGCATGTTTGGTTTGGAGTCCTGAGGGATCAGGTGAGTTTCGGATAGGTTTCAAGATGTTTTGGACTTAGAGATTTCTGTTGTTTTGCTGTTGCAGGTGCATAGATGCATCCTTCTTCGCGAACGCGAGGCATAGGTCGTGAACGTGGAGCGTTGGGGGCATTACCCTTTGCGAATGCAACCTGGTTATCGCAAACGCGAAGGCCGTGTTGGCAGGGACCTGGGGAGGGGTGAAATACTCTACGCGATCGCGGCCAACAGCTCGCGAACGTGAAGGTCGGGGGGTGAACCTTTGCGAACGCGTACGGTACCTCGCAAACGCAAAGGCTCTTCTAGCCAATGCTTCGCAAATGAGAAGAAGACCTGTCCAGCTAATTTAAAACAGAACCTAGGTTGAAATTAGACCAAAATTTCATATCTCTTCCATTAAAACTCAACCTTGGGCGATTTTTGAAGTGGAGATTCAACACTAAATCATAGGTTTGTGTTCTTAAACTCATCTCTTTCATTTTCCATCAACACCCATTAGATTTCTAGGCCTAAATCTTGTTCTTTAAGGGTAGAAATTAGGTATTTTGGCGAAATTTGGGAATTTAGACCTTGATTTGGGGTCAGATTCCGAAACTAATTGCATATCTGGGCTCGAGGATGAATGTGTAATTGGGTTTTGGTCCGAACTTCAAATTTTGACCAAGCGGGGCCAGGTCGGATTTTGAATTTTTGGAGAAAATATTGAGAAATCTATAATTTTTATTTGAATTGGTTTTTCTGGCTTCAATTGATGTTAAATAGTTAATTATTCATAGATTCGGGCGGTTTGGAAATGGAAATCAAAGGAAAAGCGGTAATTGAGGCTTGATTTTTGGTCGTGGAATCAAGGTAAGTGTTTGGTCTAACCTTAACTTGAGGGAATATGTGTCGTTGTCTTATTTGCTACGTATTAGTGTTGTGTACAACGTATAGGTGTGGTGACGAGTATCTATACGTTAGTATCGAGCATGCAAGTGAGTCTTATCTTGTGACTGTTGTGACTCTTATTATGTACTGTTCACGCTTAAATTGATGATTATCCATGTTGAACAAGACTTATGATAGTTTATTTGTGATGTCGTGCATATTTACATTTATATTGATGCATATGGTGAGAAAGAGAGATAAAGCACAAAGGGTGATGTAGTGCACATTTCTATTATTCATATGGTGAGGAAGAGTATTATTTTATTATGCGTCTATTAATAGTACTAATATATCGTCTCTTGCTGCTCTCCTGAGTCGAGGGTCTCCTGGAAACAGCCTTTCTACCTCTCGGGGGACGGGTAAGGTCTGCGTATATATTACCCTCTCCAGACCCCACTTGTAGGATTATACTGGGATGTTGTTGTTGTATATGGTGAGGAAGAGTGATAAAGCAAGAAGGGTGATGATGTGCATATTTCTATTATTGATTGCATGGTGAGGATTGAGAGTAAAAGCACGAAGGGTGATGTCGTGCATTTTCTATTTCCTGCGTTTATTTGCTGCTATCGATTCAAGTGTTTTAACTATTTAAATTCCCTTATTACTGTATTATTTATGTTGAAACCCCCATAGTATGTTGCCCATTCCCGTTCATTGTAGCTTGGTTTTATTTCTCGTTACTCTGTTATTATACTGATTAATTGCACAGATTTACATGGTTTTCGTGTCTTAGCCTCGTCACTACTTCGCCAAGGTTAGGCTCGATACTTACCAGTACATGGGGTCAATTGTATTGATACTGCACTCTGCACTATTTGTGCAGATTTTGGTGCCGGACATTGTAAGTAGATTTGAGGTTGTTGTCTTCAGTCCAGGGAGACCAAGGTAGATCTGCTGGCGTTCGCAGAGCCTGAAGTCCCCTTTCCCCGTTTTAGTTTCTTCTGTCTCTTCTATTTCGAGAACAGTTGTACTTCTTTCGGACTTATATTTGTATTAAATCATAGTCGTTCGTGAATTGTGACACTAGATTAATTGGAGTAGTTATGTACTAGAATTGTTGGATTGCTATATCACTTCTCCATTTCATAATTATTTTGTTTTAGTTATTATCTGTTCCTGTTTGAGTTAATAATAATGGTGGTAAAACTGTAACTGTTGGCTTGCCTAGCTTTCACGAGTAGATGCTATCACGACTCCCGAAGGTGGAAAATCCGGTTCGTGACAAGTTGGAATCAGAGCTCTAGGTTGTTTAGGTCTCACAATTCACGAACAAGCTAGGTAGAGTCTGAGGGATCAGTACGGATACGTCTGCGCTTATCCCCTAGAGGCTACAAAGTTTAGGAATAACTTCACATGTATTCTTCTCCGTCGTGCAATTCGATTTCTCAATGCTAATTGAACTTCTACTCTGCTTTTTCGCAGATGGCGAGAACACGTACCGCTTCATCAGCTGATCAGCAGCCTGACCCCCAACGGCAGCTCCTACGAGGGGAAGAGGATGAGGCCAAGGCCATGCTAGAGGCTGAGGTAGGGGAAGAGCTCAGCCTAGAGCAGCAGCACCAGCGGCGGAGCCTCAGGTAGAGTTTGATGATAAAGTTCCGACCTAGACAGTTCCAGTGGGCCCAGCTCAAGTTCTAGAGGCGTTCATCGCTACCCCGGTACTCCAGAATGCTCTGGTCCGTCTAGTGGGCCTTATGGAGAGTGTCACTCAGGAAGGCATACTTCCTGTAGCACCAGTTGTCTCTCAGGCTGGGGGAGGAGCACATACTCCCGCTACTCGCACTCCGTAGCAGATGGCTCCCTAGTTTCAGACTCCAGTAGCTCAGCCAGTTGGGGTAGTTCCATCGGGTGTTGTAGCTCAGGCTGGTGACGGAATAGCTATGTCTTCTGATGCTTTGTGGAGATTGGACATGTTCACCAAGCTTTTTACTACTACCTATGGTGGTACATCTTTAGAATATCCCCAGGACTATTTGGACAGTTGTCATGAGGTTCTTCGGAACATGGGGATAGTGCAGACCAATGGGGTCGACTTTGCTGCCTTTCGTTTGTCAAGTTCCGCCAAGAAATGATGGAGAGATTATTGTTTGGCCAGACCAGCTGGGTCCTCACTTGGGACCAGCTCTCGCAGCTATTTCTCGAGAAGTTCCTTCCCGTCACTTAGAGATAGGAGTACCGCAAGCAGTTCGAGTGCCTCCAATAGGATTCTATGACTATCACCTAGTACGAGATAAGGTTTATTGATTTGGCTCATCATGATCTTATGACACTCCCCACCGAGAGAGAGAGAGAGAGGGGGGGTGAGGAGGTTTATTGAGGGACTAGCTTAGCCTATTAGATTCCAGATGCCTAAGAAGAAAGGGAGCGAGATTTTTTTCCAGGATGCAGCCAATGTGGCCAAGAGGGTTGAGATGGTTCTAGCTCAGGGGAGCGGTCAAAGGTCTGACAAGAGGCCTCGTCATTCTGGTAGGTTAAATGGTGCCTCGTCTTGAGGCAGAGATTCTTTTGGTAGGGGTCATCCTCTCAGGCCGTTTCATTCAGCACCACAGGCTTCTCACGGTGCTCTAGGTGGTTGTGGTTCTCACAAGCAGTATTCAGATCAGCTACCCTACAATGCATCACCAGCTCCCAACAGCCGAGGACTTGTTATACTTGTGGCGATTTGAGGCACATTGCTAGATTTTTCCCTCGAGCGTCGAGTAGTTCTCAGCATCAGGGTTCTCGTGCCATGGTTCAGGCACCAGGTATTCCATTACCCGCTCAGTCAGCTAGGGTCAGGGGTCAGATAACTAGTGGTGGAGGTAAAGGTGTTAGAGGTGGAGGCCAGGCCACTAGAGGTGGAGATCAGGCCGCTAGAGGTGGAGGCAAGCCAGCAGGAGACTGTCCCAAGAATGTGGTTCAGAGTGGTGGGGCCCAGCCTCGATGTTATGCTTTCCAGCCAGACATGACGCTGAGGCATCCGATGCCGTTATCACAGGTACTGTTTCAGTTTGCAATAGAGATGCTTCAGTTCTATTTGATCCAGGGTCTTCATACTCCGATGTGTCATCTTATTTTGCTACGTATTTGGTTATGCCTCGTGATTCTTTGAGTGCTCCTGTATATGTGTCACATCGGTGGATGATCTATTATTGTAGATTGTGTCTATTGCTCGTGTGTGGTTATTATTGGGGGTCTTGAGACCCGTGTAGACCTCCTACTTCTCGATATGGTTGGCTTTGATGTTATTCTAGGGATGAATTAGTTATCACCTTATCACGCTATATTGGACTTCCATGCCAAGACCATGACCTTAGCTTCGCTAGGGTTGCCTCGATTGGAGTGGAGAAGGACTCCTGATCATTTTATCAGTAGGGTTGTTTCTTATATGAAGGTTCGGCGTATGGTTGAAAAGGGGTGTTTGGCTTATTTGGCTTATGTTCGTAATTCTAGTGTTGATGTTCCTTCTATGGATTCCGTGCCAGTTATTCGGGAGTTTCCAGAGGTATTTCCTGCATACCTGTCGGGGATGCCACCCGACAGGGATATCGACTTTTGCATTGATTTGGCTCCGGGCACTCAGCCCATTTCTATCCCGCCATATCGTATGGCCCTGCTAGAGTTGAAGGAGTTGAAAGAACAGTTGTAAGACCTGCTTGATAAGGGCTTTATTAGACCTAGTGTCTCGCCCTGGGGTGCGCCAGTGTTGTTTTTTAAGAAGAAGGATGGATCGATGAGGATGTGTATTGATTATCGGAAGTTGAACAAAGTCACCATCAAGAATAAGTACCCATTGCCAAGGATTTATGACTTGTTTGATCAGCTTCTAGGTGACAAAGTATTTTCGAAGATTGATTTGAGATCTGGCTACCATTATTTAAGGATTAGTGCATCCAATGTCCCTAAGATAGCTTTCGCACTCGGTACGGGCATTATGAGTTCTTAGTGATATCATTTGGGTTGAGAAATGCCCCAGCAACTTTTATGGATTTGATGAACTAGGTGTTCAGTCCTTATTTGTATTCCTTCGTAATTGTATTTATTAATGATATTTTGATCTACTCCCACAGCTGAGATGAGCATGAGCAGCATCTTCGATTCGTTCTTCAGAATCTGAGAGACTATCAATTGTATGCTACATTTTCAAAATGTGAGTTCTATTTGAGTTCAGTTGCCTTCTTGGATCACGTTGTATCAGCAGAGGGTATTCGGGTGGATCTGGAGAAGATAGAGGCAGTCAAGGACTGGACTAGACGCACATCAGCTACAGAGATCCGGAATTTCTTGGGTTTGGCGGGTTATTACGGTTGGTTTGTGGAGGGGTTTTCATCTATAGCAACCCCGATGACCAGCTTAACCCAGAAGCATCCCCGCTAAGGTGGTCGGACGAGTGTGAGGTGAGATTTCAGAAGTTCAAGTCAGCTTTGACTACGGTGTCGGTGTTGGTATTGCCTACAGATTCAGGTCCATATACGGTATATTGTGACGCATCTCGTATTGGACTAGGTGTGGTGTTGATGCAGAATGGCAAGGTTATTGTATATGCTTCGCGGCAGTTGAAGATTCACGAGAAGAATTATCCAGTTTATGATTTAGAGCTAGCACCCATTTTTCACACACTGAAGATTTAGAGGCATTATTTATATGGCGCGTCATGTAAGGTGTTCACAGATCACAAGAGTCTGCAGTATTTGTTCAAGCAGGAGCTAAATTTGAGGCAGAGGAGGTGGCTGGAGCTATTGAAGGCTATAATATCACCATCTTGTACCATCCGGGGAAGGGCAATGTAGTAGCCGATGCTTTAAGTAGGAAGTCGGCTATTATGGGTAGCCTTGCATATATTCCCGTCAGTGAGAGACCGCTTGCTTTGGATGTTCGGGCTTTGGCCAATCAGTTCGTGAGGTTGGATGTCTCTGAGCCCAGTCGTATTCTAGCTTGTACAATAGCTTGGTATTTATTATTTGAGCGTATCAGAAATCGGCAGTATAATGATCCTCATTTGCTAGTCCTTAGGGACACAGTGCGGTACGGTGGTGCCAAGCAGGTTACAGTTAGAGATGATGGAGTTTTGAGGATGCAGGGTCATGTTTGTGTGCCTAATGTGGATGAACTTCGTGAGTTGATTCTAGAGGAGGCCCATAACTCCTGATATTCTATTCATTCGAACGCTGCCAAAATGTATCAGGATTTGCAGCAGTAATACTCGTATAGAAGGATGAAGAAGGATATTGTTGCATATGTAGCTCGGTGTTAGAATTGTCAGCAGGTAAAGTACGAGCATCAGAGACCTACTGGTTTGTTTCAGAAGATTGATATTCCTGAGTAGAAGTGAGAGAGTATCACTATGGACTTCGTTGTAGGACTCCCGGACTCAGAGGAAGTTAGATGCGGAATAGGTTATTGTTGATAGGATGGCTAAGTCAGCGTAGTTCATTCCTGTGGCAGTTTCCTATTCTTCAGAGCGGTTAGCTGAGATCTACATCCGGGAGATTATTTGTCTTCATGGTATGCCCGTTTCTATCATTTCTGATTGAGGTACGTAGTTTACCTCGCATTTTTGGAGGGCAGTTCATCGTGAGTTGGGTACATGGGTCGAGTTGAGCACAGTATTTCATCCTCGGGCTGAAGGACAGTCTGAGTGTACTATTCAGATTTTAGAAGACATGCTTCGAGCCTATGTTATTGACTTTGGAGATTCTTGGGATCAGTATTTGCCGTTAGCGGAGTTTGCCTATAACAACAGTTATCAGTCGAGCATCCAGATAGACCCCTATGAGGCATTATATGGTAGGCGGTATCGGTCACCAGTTGGGTGGTTTGAGTTGGGAGAGGCTCGGTTGTTTGGTAAATATTTAGTTCAGGATGCCATGGAGAAGGTTAAGATCATTCAGGATAGGCTTCGTACAGCTCAGTCCAAGCAGAAGAGTTATGCAGACTGTAAGGTTCGTGATGTAGAATTCATGGTCGGAGAGGGAGTGTTGCTTTAGTGTCGCCCATGAAGGGCGTGATGAGATTTGGGAAGAAGGGCAAGCTAAGACCTAGGTTCATCGGGGCTTTTCAGATCCTTGGTAGAGTGGGAGAGGTGGCTTACAGACTTGCGTTGCCGCTAAGTTTATCAGTTGTGCATCTAGTGTTTTATGTATCCATGCTTTGAAAGTATCACGGCGATCCATCTCACGTGTTAGACTTCAGCACTGTCCAGATGGACAAGGACTTGACCTATGAGGAGGAGCCAGTAGCTATTCTAGACCGGCAAGTTCATCAGTTGAGATCGAAGAAGTTCCCTTCAGTTTGTGTGCAATGGAGAGGTCAGCCTGTTGAGGCAGCTACCTGGGAGTCCGACTCCAATATGCGAAGCCGATATCCCCATCTTTTCATCGACTCAGGTACTTTTTATGTCCGTTCGAGGACGGACGGTTATTTTAGAGGTGGAGAATGTGATGACCTAAAGGGCCATCTTTTGTTTTAGAACTCGAATCCGGGTTCAAGGATCTTGAAAACCTCATTTTTTTTTTCAATTTACGTGTACAGTCTGGGCGCGTTTTTGGAAAGCTTTTATGTGAAAATTTAAGGAAAATGCTAAATTTTGCCTTTAAATTGAATTAAGTTGACTTCGGTCAACATTTTGGGTAAAGTGACCCCGACCCATAATTTGACGGTCCCGGAGGGTCCGTAGAAAAATATAGGACTTGGGCATATGCTCGAAATTGAATTCTGAGGTCTCCAGCCCGAGAAATGAATTTTTGAAGAAAATTTTTTAACTGAAAATATAATGGTTTTTAGAAATTCAAAAATGTTTTATTTTGATGGTATCAGGCCCGTATTTTGGTTTTGGAGCCCGGTAAAGGTTTAATATGGTATTTAAGTTACATCTGGGAAATTTGGTAAGAAACAAAGTTTATATGATGTGATTCAGACCCTCGGTCGTGAAAATAGAAACTTTAAGAGTTCTTGAGATTTTTATTGATTTTGATGCTAAATCCATAGTTTCATGTGTTATTTAGCGATTTGATCGCACGAGCAAGTCCGTATGATATTTTTATACTTGTGTGCATGTTTGACTTGGAGCCTCGAGGGCTCATGTGAGTTTCGATAGGTTTCGGGATGTTTTGGACTTTGAGATTTCTGTTGTTTTGTTGTTGCAGGTGCAAAAATGCATCCTTTTTCGCGTTCGCAAAGGAACTCTCGCGAACGCGAAGAGTAAAATTGTCCAAGGGAAAATTCCTTCTATGTGATCGCGAGGCATAGGTCGCGAATGAGGAGCGTTGGGGGCGTTACCCTTCGTGAACGCGACCTGGCTATCGCGAACGTGAAGGCCATGTTGGCAGGGACCTGGGAAGGGGTAAAATACTCTACGCGAACGCGGCGAACGTCTCACGAACGCGAAGCTCGGGGGGGTGAACCTTTGCAAATGCATACGGTACCTCGCGAACGCGAAGGCTCTTCTAGCCAATGTTTTGCAAATGCAACAGGCTTCTCGCGAACGCGAAAAAGACCTGTCTAGCGAATTTAAAACAGAACCTAGGTCGGGATTAGACCAAAATTTCATATCTCTTCCATTAAAACTCAACCTTGGGAGATTTTTGAAGTGAGGATTCAATACTAAATCATAGGTTTGTGTTCTTAAACTCATCTCTTTCATTTTCCATAAACACCCATTAGATTTCTAGGCCTAAATCTTGTTCTTTAAGGGTAGAAATTAGGGATTTTGGGGGAAATTGGGAATTTTACAAACTTGAGAATTTAGACCTCGATTTGGGGTCGGATTCCGAAACTAATTGCATATTCGGGCTCGGGGATGAATGGGTAATCAGGTTTCGGTCCGAACTTTGAGTTTTGACCAAGCGGGTCCGGTGTCGAATTTTGACTTTTTGGGAAGAATGTTGGAAAATCTAGAGTTTTCATTTGAATTGGTTTTTCTGGCTTCAATTAATTTTAATTAGTTAATTATGCATAGATTCGGGTGGTTTGGAAGTGGAAATCAAAGGAAAAGTGGTAATTGAGGCTTGATTTTTGGTTGTGGAATCGAGGTAAGTGTTTAGTCTAACCTTAGCTTGAGGAAATAGGTGTCGTTGTCTTATTTGTTACGTGTTAGTGTTGTGTACGATGTATAGGTGTGGTGATGAGTATCTATACGTTGATGCCGAGTATGTAGGTGAGTCTTATACTGTAACTGTTATGACCCATATTATGTACTGTTCATGCTTAAATTGATGATTATCCATGTTGAACAAAACTTATGATAGTTTCTTAATAATTGACCATTGTTGAGTATTGACTCAAGTTGGGACTTATTTTGTGAAGTTATTTGTTGAAACACGATTGGTTATAGATGAATACCTTGCCGGGATGTTATTATTTCTATTGTTGTTTCCCTTGCTGGGATATTATTCTTTCTACTGTTTGGATGAGGAAAGAGTGATAAAGCACGAAGGGTGATGCCGCGCATATTTACATTTATATTGATGCATATGGTAAGGAAAAGAGATAAATCACGAAGGATGATGCCATGCACATTTCTATTATTCATATGGTGAGGAAGAGTGATAAAACACAAAGGGTGATGCCGTGCATATTTCTATTATTGATTGCATGGTGAGGATTGAGAGTAAAAGCACGAAGATTGATGTCGTGCATTTTCTGTTTGTTGCGTTTATTTATTGCTATCGGTTCAAGTGTTTTAACTATTTAAATTCCCTTATTGCTATAATTCTTTATGTTGAAACACCCATAGCATGTTGCCCCTTCCTTTTCATTTTAGCTTAGTTTTATTTCTCGTTACTCCGTCATTATACTGATTAACTGCACAGGTTTATATGGTTGTCGTGTCTTAGCCTCGTCACTACTTCGCCAAGGTTAGGCTCGACACTTACCAGTACATGGGGTCGGTTGTACTGATACTGCACTCTACCCTTTTTGTGCAGATTTCGGTGCCGGGCCTTGTGAGTAGATTTGAGGTTGTTGTCTTCAGTCCAGGGAGACCAAGGTAGATCTGCTGGCGTTCGCAGAGCCTGGAGTCCCCTTTCCCCGTTTTAGTTTCTTCTATCGCTTATATTTCGAGAACAGTTGTACTTCTTTCAGACTTATATTTGTAGTAGATCTTAGTCATTTGTGAATTGTGACACCAGATCAGTTGGGGTAGTTATGTACTAGAATTGTTGGATTGCTATATCACTTCCGCATTTCATAATTATTTTGTTTTAGTTATTATCTGTTCCTGTTTGAGTTAATAATAATGGTGGTAAAACTGTAATTGTTGGCTTGCCTAACTTTCACGAGTAGGTTCCCTCACGACTCCCGAAGGTGGGAAATTCGGGTCGTGACAAGCAAAAGTGGCTAATGTGCAGCAGGTGCGAAAATGCTGGGCAGGATGCTATAAATCAAGGCTTTGGTTCTTTTATCATATTTTGAGATGTGGGACTCGGATTGAGGCGATTTTTAGAGCAATTTTCATCACAAGGATTGGGGTAAGTGTTCTACACTTGGTCCACTTGGCCCAAATCCATAGATCAAAACACACAATAATTCATAATTTCCATACTTTATTACTGCCAAAATACCCCAGTGAGATTCAACTAAATCCTTCATGAGCTCTTTTAACGCAAACCACCAAATACTTTCAATTATCTATAAATATCGCATTCACCCTTGTAATAGACAAGCCAACTTGCACAAGTGATCCAAACTCAAATTGCAACATATATAATTCACTGGTAAAAGAGAACTGTCTATAAAACAAGAAAGGGATCACACAATCTCAGGACACCCCACAAGAGATAACTCACTCGCTTTGCCTCAAACTGACATCTATTTATACCCTTTCATAGACACAACTACTACGCAATCACTTAATCTTCCTGAGTCTAAAATCATCAACAACGCATGAGAACCTAATCCATTCCACAGTTAAACAACATGAATGATCCTCCAATACACTTATAACTCGAGATTATACGTCAAGTCAAGATGGAAATCAAGCACCCAATTTACATCTCAATCAAACTCTTTTCATCATATTCAAACAAGCTGAACGCTTTCTGCAGTCACATCATACTCGTTATATAAACATTCAACCACTCATCAAGCCATAATTTCCACTAATAGGGACACTACCAAAATTATAAGTTCAAAAGCATATGCTCATACAATCGCAATCCCCACGCTGTAGCTACAGTCAAATCCCGACCTCAAGTCCTCCAAATTAACCCATTAGCAGCATATTGAAATAACATCTGCACCTCATCTATGGAATTGCAAGCTGTCAATACAGCCGATACCAAGTGCTCACGTGCGCATACGAATGCATGGAAGGAATTCAAAGAGTTATACTTCAAGATGAATCAATGCCATACGATAAGGAAAGAATTATATATCCTAAATGCCCATGTAGCCTCTCGAAGACAGGTAAGGACGTCATCATATCATTTCGCAAGACTCTACTAGGCACTTGCTCATGACTCGTAGAACCTACGAACCTAGGGCTTTGATACCAGTCTGTCAATATCCAAAATCCAGCTGTGATGGCACCTAACCCAACCCATTAGGTAATCCAATTACCCTCTATCCAATTTCAATAGAATTGAATGAAACAATAAAAGAAAGAAAATATCTTAATCTTATACATTTCCCAAGGTCTTGTAGTACAAATCATGAGCTTCTAAGAATAAAATTTACAAAGCTGGTATGAAATAAATATATCATCTGTCCGAAAAGTACATAAACAAAGTTTTATGAATCTAAGGCTACCACAAACAAGAGGCAGCTACAATCGGAACACAGGGACTTCTTCAGTTCTAGCTCCCGTCGAACACAACAACATCATCACAAAAGGTGCAGAAGTGTAGTATGAGTACAACCGACCCCATGTACTCAATAAGTAAAAAACCTAACCTTATGTTGAAAGTAATGACGATCTGGAATGGAACTTAGGTCAGGTCTAACATCCAATAACCAACAAGAGTTCGTAACAACGTAAAGCAAGTAATAAAGGAAGTAACTCAAAGCTAACATGCTTAGCTTAATCATGATTTTCGGAAAAAAATAGTTCTGCTTCTCAAGTATATCAGCAAAAATTCCAAATCTCTTACCAAAACTGCTGAAAATATGAGTAAGTTTGAAAACTGTGAGTTTTTCCAAAAATCCTTTCAACAGTAAATATCATATTTTATTTTCTCTCCAGATAGCAAGTGTAAAATACCTCTTGATGTTCATATGTCAATACATGTGAGAAGTCATGAATGACGTGATACCGTACAGCATGAGGAAAATGCATCTTTATGAATGTATGTCGTGTGCACGTCATGAACTATGCGACTTAGTAATAAAACCATATGTATACTCTTAGAGTATCAATTCACTCGGTCCTTCCAGTCACTCAGTCCTCACAACCAATCTATCTTCACGGTTACTCCATCTTCCCAATCACTCGGCACTCGAATCTTAGTAGGAACATGCGCTCACTAGGGGTGTGCACATACGCATTAGGAAGGTGAAGGAAATGATTTTGGATTCACAAAAGGTCTCCTCATATTATGTGTCTCAGTTATGGTACTTTTAGGGTGCTTAAGAAGGGATAAATCAGTTTATAGGCTTTAAGGCACGTGGTTTTATGTTAGGACCTCTTGTGGTGAGTTTTGGGTAAGGATCATGGTGTTCTGGCAAAGATAAGTGTTAACTTGAGGGTAGTTCGGAAGGAACTCAGAGAAATAAGACAGGTTAGTAGTAGGTTGGATCAGCACAGAATGCATATGATCGATTCTTTAGGCAGTTATGATGTGGTGAATCTCTACAGGTATTTTGTGTCAATAATCTTAGGTTTGGCGACTTGTGTGGCTTGGTTAAGTTAGAGATATCCAGCCCTGATGGCCAGATTATGTGCAAATGGGTCCCAGAGAGTTCTTGATGGTTTCTACCATGATTTGATATGGGTATTTTCTACTGACATGAGAAGCATGTTGCTTATTGTGATTTTTCTCCTAGATGAGATCAAATGGAAGGTTCCTGGCTAACTGAATATGTATTCTACTTGTGACTCAGAGTTGATTTTAAGGATTTTTTACTTTTCATATGATGGCATAATAGGTATGGTGTGTTGTGTAGGATTGAGATTTGCATGTGTAAGGTCATGATTCGGGTTTTGAAAGGAAGGTCCTGAATTCTTAGGCAGCACAATCGGTTTCAGATGACTAGGTAAATGATATTACTATTTGGTATTGCTTGATGAGAGTGTACATTTCAGAAGGGGCACTGTGCTTTGATTTTGTGTCATTTGCTTCTCCGTGGTTATGGTCGTGCACCTCGGGTACTTGATATTGAATTATGCATGGTTATTGATTTTGAGTATGATGGCTGAGGTATTTCGTATGGACCAGTGTTGGGATGGGGTCATGCATTGCAACGGGGTTATGTTAATATATGATACTTTGTGTTAGATTTGTGTATCTTGGTTCTACTAGGTATTATGGGTTCGTAGCATTTCGGTTGTGGCGGTACTTGTTGAACCTGCGGGATGGTTCTCTCGTTTGAGTCATTTTCCATGATTGAGTACATTTAGATTGTTGCTTATTGGTGCGCGGATTACACGGTTGTGGCTTTAGATTTTATTAATGTGGCATGTCACCAGAGTGATTGTGTTTGATGAGATGAGGTCATCGGACATAGAATAGGTGCTATCGGATCTGATTGCAGTATATTTGGAAGGATATTATTGCTGATCGGCTTAGAAATTGACAATAGTCTCGTCGAAGGAGATGGAGTACCATGACTTGTTGATCTGATGAATGGTTATGAGTTTCTGCATGTTTCTTTCATCATCTGAAGTATGCAAAGGTTTTAGAACGAGGTTTTGTTTTATATGAGTTATTACCGGTATTGGGTTGTTTTGAACAGCTATTGTGATTAAAAATCATTGCTATGAGTATTCGAGTTATGTGGTATGTCATGTGATTTTGTCTTGGGTTATGGTTATGGTTTGATGCAGCTTGTCAGACTTATACAGAGTGTAGATGTGTGATTCTAATCTTATAGAAAATTTCGGACGTTGGAAATTGGATTCTAAGGCTTATGGGATAGGTTGAATTAAGAAACTTTAGTTATGTTGTGTTATCGGCCCTATATGGGATATGGTGATATGGGATCAGGCCCGGGTATGAGCATGGTAAGGTTACATGACAGTTTGATGGTTTTAGAACAACTCTTGGCACATTCGAGGACGAACATATGTTTAAGTGGGGGAGGATGTAACGACCCGACCGGTCATTTTGAGCTTTTTCATCCTGTTCAACTATTTGAAGTCTTGAGTAGAATTATTTATATGTATTATGACTTGTGTGAATCATTGGTTTTGGCTTTCAAGTTATTCGAAATTGAATTGCAAGAATGATTCTCAACTAGGAAGCTTTAAATTAGAAGAGTTGACCAAGCTTAACTTTTTGAAATTTGACCTCGGATTGGAGTTTTGATGGTTCTATTAGCTCCGTTGGGTGATTTTGGACCTAGGAGTGTGTCCGGATTGTGATTAGGAGGTCCGTAGTTGAATTTGTCTTGAAATGGCAAAAGTTAGATTTTTGAAAAGTTTGACCGAGAGCGGACTTTTTTCAATCAGATTCGGATTTTAATTCGGGGAACTGGAATATCTTCATTTTGTCATTTGGGACTTGTGTGCAAAATTTGGTTCATTCCAGGTTGATTTGCTATGTTTCGGCACGAGTTATTAAAGTTGAAAAGTTCAAAGTTCATTAAGTTTAAGTTTAGGTACGATTCGTCATTTCGATGTTGTTATATGTATTTTGAGGCCTCGAGTAGGTCCGTATTATGTTATAGGAATTGTTGGTATACTTAGACAGGGTCCCGAGGGGCTCGGGCATGTTTCAAATTGATTTCGGATCATTTTTCTTCATGTTTTCATTGTTGATTCTAGTATGCCGCACCTGCGGCTAGTTTGCGCAGGTGCGATGGTCACAGAAGTGGCAAAGGAGTCGCAGGAGAGGAAAAGTTGCTGGGAGAAGAAGTCCATAGAAGTGGAGGTTCATTCGCATATGCAAAGGCGCAGATACGGTGCGAAAGGCAGATAAGGTGCGAAAGGGCACAGAAGTGAACGCCAGCGCAGGAGCGCAATTTGGACTCGCACCTGCGTGTGCACAGCAGCGGAGTTTCCACCACAGGTGCGAAGCCATACCTCCTGTGCTTCTCTACTTAAGCATGTTTTTGGTCGCAAGAGCGACGCTGCAGAAGTGGCTAATGTTCCGCAAGTGCGAAAATGCTGGGAATGCTATAAATCGAGGCTCTGGTTCTTTTATCATATTTTGAGATATGGGACTCGGATTGAGACGATTACAAAACAATTTTCATCACAAGGATTAGGGTAAGTGTTCTACACTTGATTTTGATTTTATTCCATGAATCTATCTTCATTTTTGGCAATTGGTTGATGAATTTTAAAGAGAAATTGGGGTTTTAACCTAAAGTT
This sequence comes from Nicotiana glauca, assembly GCA_026770625.1. Taxonomy (NCBI): domain Eukaryota; kingdom Viridiplantae; phylum Streptophyta; class Magnoliopsida; order Solanales; family Solanaceae; genus Nicotiana; species Nicotiana glauca. Next base: position 142,918 of record MU748499.1, on the reverse strand, counting down.
TCATAACGTGAATTTTTGAGTTTTCAACATCGATTCAGAATCGGATTTGAGTGAAACTAGTGTGGTTGGAATCACAATTGAATGGGTTGTCAGATTTCATAAGTTTTGTCAGGTTTCGAGGTGCGGCTCGGGTGTTACCTTTTGCCGATTTTGGGTTTTGATTAAGGATTCGATCCTTATCATTTGGAATTGTTCCTTGGGCTTTATTTGATGTATTTGAGTTGTTTTTGGCTTGTTTTGAGCTATTTAAGGTCTGTACACGCGGAATAAAATTCTTGGAGCATCACTTGGCTTGCTAGGTATTGGAATTTGCTTGTCCGAGGTAAGTAACATTTCTAAATATAGTGCTGAGGGTATGAAACCTCGAATTACGTGTTAAGTGAATGGTACTGAGGTGACGCACATGCTAGGTGATGGGTGTGTGGGCGTGCACCGTATAAATAGTGACTCTGTTATTTTGTGGTACTGTGTAGTTACTTGATCTTATCTGTAACCATGAATTTCTACGTACTTGAGCTATTGAGCTGTGATCCATGCTACAATCCATGTCTAGGCTACATGCTTATCTTGTTGGGACCCACCGAGGTCATTTGTACTGTTGAGCTATTGTCACGACCCAATTTAGGATTGTGACCGGCGCTTAGGAGCAAGTTCTCCTAAGTAAGCCTCATCGGAAATTTTACAAAAAATCGGGCAGAGTTTCCCCTGTTTTTTGGACCATCCCAAAAATTTTCTGTCTCAAATCCGCAACCAAACAACCTAATAACAATTCAACTGGCAATTGACAACTTACCAATTAGCCAAAATATTTCTCCACTATTACTAATCAATACACTAACAAATAGAAATACTAATATACCTCCAACTTTCATAATAAAGGACGATACTCGACATAAGACTATACTAACAAAAGAATACCCATGACACTAAATTATTGACCATGGAGCGACTCTAAGAATTAAAAGAAAAACCATAACAATTGATAAAATCTCCGCCCACGCGAACAAGTGCGAGGCTCACCAAGAATTCTCAACATGTGTGCTCTAATTAACGAAATCCTCGCCTGCATCAACTGCTGTCTCTGTAAAAAAATTAGTTGGGAATGAGTCGCTAGCTCAGTGAATAATAACACTTAACCACAACCGTTTTTATTTGGGGACAAGTCAGAAACATGCTAGTAACTCAAAGAGAAAATAACATAAAAATACTCTTTCAGAAATAATAAATAATTTTCAGCCTCATCATGTTTTTCTTGTAGTATAAAATAATTAATAATTTAGGAATAAGCTCGGTAACCACTGTATAATATCAATATTCAAATTTGGGATGTTTCAATGAATGGATCATGTAATCGGTATAACTGTGGACTTCTTTGCAAGAAGTCAAATATAATGGTAGTCCCTACTCGAGGGAGATCGGTAACAGTATGCTAGTTCTACCTTCCCACTAGCGAGGGCTATAACGGTAATTGGTAATTACAAGGTGCACCAGGTCTAACGAACCCGCCGTTAGCTACGGGATCCTTCAAAGTCTCCTCCCATTTATACTTGTCTCTGTAATCCATATATATACTCATAGAAACTATTTTAAACAATATAGGGCATTTCGGTTCTTATCAAATCATATAATTTCCTTTCGACAACAGTAAATTCAAGTAACGGTAAAACAGATCTAGTGACAACTAAAATATTTAAAACCACGGTATTTATCTCATATAACTATTTCGGTATCATATCGAGTAAAAGACTTGTCCCCCCATACAACTCAAAATAATCGGTAACATATTCATATTAAAAATCATGTGTAAATCATGCAAGTTATGAAAACACAAATTGCGGTAAGATTACTACTCACAATACTCGTGCCGAAAATGCCAAATGCTTCACCTCGAGCAATTCGTACAAATTCCTCCAATCAATCGGAAGTAAGATTTCAAGTGTCGGCTTCAAAATAACGAAATTCTTTTAAAACCTAAAACCCTTCTCCAAAAATTATTTGCCGCGAGAGGAAGACTATACTGTATGCTGATACCAAGCTGCTATTTATACATGTAAAAAGAAAAACCTAGGCATTTGATTCCTATACAAATTGGGTCTCTTCGGTTTCCATAGCAGACATGGAAGTCATATGTAGCTTCCATAATTACCATCCTAATCCTAATTTAGGTAGAACACTAGAGTCGGCGTACTTCTCCTTTCCACTTTCCTTTGTTCTAATTCTCTTTTATTTTCCCTTTTCTATTTTGTTTCGTTTTGTGTTCTTCGACAGAATGGGCTTTGGCCCTATTTGAATCCTTATTCCCTTTTTTTTGTTTTATTTGTTAGTTTCTTATTATGATTATTAATATTATTATTATTTAACTAATTACCAATACACCCTTATTAAAATATAGGGTATTACATCCTTCCCTCCTTATAAAATTCGGTCCCCGAATTTAACTCAAGTTTGTACCTGTAGACTAAAACAAATGAGGATATTTGACTCGCATAACATCTTCTATTTCCCATGTAGCTTCTTCAATATTATGATTTCTCCATAAGACTTTAACGAGCATAATTTCTTTTGACCGTAGCTTTCTTACTTTTCTATCAACAATTGCCATTGGCTCTTTCTCGTAAGACAACTTCTCATCAAGCGGTATAGTTGGTGCTTCAAGCACCTGAGATGAGTCTGATATAGACTTTCTTAGCATTGAGACATGAAACACCGGGTGAATAAAAGATAACTCATGAGGAAGTGCCAAACGATAAGCCACCGCTCCCACTCGGTCTAGTATCTCATACGGTCCTATAAACCTGGGGCTCAACTTGCCTCTTTTCCCAAACCACATCACACCTTTCATAGGGGAGACTCGTAGTAACACTTTGTCCCCAATTGTGAACACTAAATCTCTTCTTCTCTTATCAGCATAAGACTTTTGTCTATTTTGAGCTGCAAGCAATCTCTGTCTGATCAACTGGACCTTGTCCATAGCTTCTTGTACTAGGTCAGGTCCCAATAAATTAGTCTCACCAGCTTCAAACCATCCGATAGGAGAATGACATCTTCTACCATACAATCTTCGTACGGTGCCATTTGAATACTGGACTGGAAGCTATTGTTGTAAGCAAATTTAGCTAAAGGTAGGTAAGTGTCCCAACTACCTCCAAACTCAAAAATACAAACTCTTAACATATCTTCTAAGATCTGTATAGTATGTTCAGACTGCCCGTCTATCTGTGGATGAAATGCAGTACTAAGATCTACTCGTGTACCCAATGCTTCTTGAAAAGATTTCCAAAAGCGTGAGGTAAATTATGATCCTCTATCAGAGATGATGGATATTGGAACACCGTGAAGTTGGACAATTTCATTCATAAATATCTGCGCATACCTGACTCCACCATATGTAGTCTTCACCGGTAAAAAGTGTGCTGATTTCGTCAATCGATCTACAATTACCCATATCGAGTCATAACCTCTAAGGGTTCGGGGTAGCCCGGTGACAAAATCCATAGTAATTCTCTCCTATTTCCAATCTGGAATCTCAATTTGTTGTAGTAGACCTGCGGGTCGCTGATGCTCAGACTTGACCTGCTGACAAGTCAAACAACTTGAAACAAAGTTAGCAACATCTTTCTTCATACCTTCCTACCAATAAAATTGCTTCAGGTCATGGTATATTTTTGTGGATCCAGGATGTATAGTGTATTTAGTGTTGTGAGCTTCCTTAAGAATAGCATGTCTTAACCCATCTACGTCTGCTACACATAGCTTGTCACCCATTCGAAGAACACCATCACTTTCAGCAATCATATCCTTGCTTTTACTAGCTAAGGCCACATCTCTGTATTTGCATAATCGTTCATCCTCATATTGGTTGGCCTTAATGTGCTCAACTAATAAAGACTTAGCCTGAGCACAAGCCAACAATGCCTCTGAATTTCCGACACTAAATCTGATACCTGTATCTTCTAGTCTCTGAATATCTCTGGCCAATAGTCTCTTTGCAGGGGCTATATGTGCCAAACTCCCCATAGATTTTCTGCTCAATGCATCAGCCATCACATTGGTTTTTCCAGGACGATACAAAATAGAAAAATCATAGTCTTTGAGTAGTTCCATCCACCGACGCTACCATGAATTTCTACGTACTTGAGCTATTGAGTTGTGATCCATGCTACAATCCATGTCTAGGCTACATGCTTATCTTGTTGGGACCCACTGAGGTCATTTCTATTGTTGAGCTATTGTCATGACCCAATTTAGGATTGTGACCGGCGCTTAGAAGCAAGTTCTCCTAAGTAAGTCTCATCGGAAATTTTACAAAAAATCGGGCAGAGTTTCCCCTGTTTTTGGACCATCCCAAAAAATTTCTGTCACAAATCCGCAACCAAACAACCTAATAATAATTCAACTGGCAATTGACAACTTACCAATTAGCCAAAATAAGTCTCCACTATTACTAATCAACACACTAACAAACAGAAATACTAATATACCTCCAACTTTCATAATAAAGGACGATACTCGACATAAGACTATACTAACAAAAGAATACCCATGACACTAAATTATTGACCACGGAGCGACTCTAAGAATCAAAAGAAAAACCATAACAATTGATAAAATATTTGCCCACGCGAACAAGTGCGAGGCTCACCAAGAATTCTCAACCTGTATGCTCTAATTAACGAAATCCTCGTCTGCGTCAACTGCTATCTCTGTAAAAAAATTAGCGGAGAATGAGTCGCTAGCTCAGTGAGTAATAACACTTAACCACAATCATTTTTATTTGGGGACAAGTTAGAAACATGTTAGTACCTCAAAGAGAAAATGACATAAAAATGCTCTTTCAGAAATAATAAATAATTTTCAGCCTCATCATGCTTTTCTTGTAGTATAAAATAATTAATAATTCAAGAATAAGCTCGGTAACCACTGTATAATATCAATATTCAAATTTGGGAGGTTTCAATGAATGGATCATGTAATTGGTATAACTGTGGACTTCTTTGCAAGAAGTCAAATATAACGGTAGTCCCTACTCGAGGGAGATCGGTAACGGTATGCTAGTTCTACCTTCCCACTAGCGAGGGCTATAACGGTAATCGGTAATTACAAGGTGCACCAGGTCTAATGAACCCGCCGTTAGCTACGGGATCCTTCAAAGTCTCCTCCCATTTATACTTGTCACTGTAATCCATATATATACTCGTAGAAACTATTTTAAACAATATAGGGCATTTCGGTTCTTATCAAATCATATAATTTCCTTTCGATAATAGTAAATTCAAGTAACGGTAAAACAGATCTAGTGACAACTAAAATATTTAAAACCACGGTATTCATCTCAAATAACTATTTCGGTATCATATCGAGTAAAAGACTTGTCCCCCATGCAACGCAAAATAATCGGTAACATATTCATATTAAAAATCATGTGTAAATCATGCAAGTTATGAAAACACAAATTGCGGTAAGATTCCTACTCACAGTACCCGTGCCGAAAATGCCAAATGCTTCACCTAGAGTAATTCGTACAAATTCCTCCAATCAATCGGAAGTAAGATTTCAAGTGTTGGCTTCAAAATAACGAAATTCTTTTAAAACCTAAACCCCTTCTCCAAAAATTATTTGCCGCGAGAGGAAGACTATACTGTATGCTAATACCAAGCTGCTATTTATACATGTAAAAAGAAAAACCTAGGCATTTGATTCCTATACAAATTGGGTCTCTTCGGTTTCCATAGCAGACATGGAAGTCATATGTAGCTTCCATAATTACCATCCTAATCCTAATTTAGGTAGAACGCTAGAGTCGGCGTACTTCTCCTTTCCACTTTCCTTTGTTCTAATTCTCTTTTATTTTCCTTTTTCTGTTTTGTTTCGTTTTGTGTTCTTCGACAAAATGGGCTTTGGCCCTATTTGAATCCTTATTCCCTTTTTTTTATTTGTTAGTTTCTTATTATGATTATTAATATTATTATTATTTAACTAATTACTTTAACTAATTACCAATACACCCTTATTAAAGTATAGGGTATTACAGCTATCTGATTTCATTGCATTACATACTCAATCATACGCATTCATATGCATATCATATATCAGTCTCTGTTATTATTTATTGATACATCATATCATTATTTTTTGGATGATGACATTGAGATCTCGAGAGAATAGGGAGATTGATGACTGAGTGAGGCCGAGGGCCTGATTGTGAGACATTTATGGGATCGGGCTGCACACTGTAACATGTTTCATTGGTTTATGTCATGATTGGCTTGATATAGTGTTTGGGCTGAAGGAGCCACTCCGGAGTCTGTACACACCCCTAGTGAGCGCAGATACCTACTGAGTGCCGAGTGATTGGGAGGATGGAATGACTGTAAGGACTAAATGACTAGGAGTACTGAGTGTATTGATACTCTTAGAGTATGCATATGGTTTTATCACTGAGTCGCATTGATTTGACATGCACATGACATACAGGCATAGAGATGTATTTTTCTTATGATGTACGGTATCACGTCATTCATGACTTCTCACATATATTGACATATGGGCATCAAGAGGTATTTTACACTTGCTATCTAGAGAGAAAATGAAACATCATATTTACTATTGAAAGGATTTTTGGGAAAACTCAGAGTTTTCAAACTTACTCATATTTTCGGCGACTTTGGTAAGAGATTTGAAATTTTTACTGATATACTTGAGAAGCAGAACTATTTTTTCGGAAATCATAATTAAGCTGAGCATGTTAGCTTTGAGTTACTTCCTTTATTACTTGTTTTACGGTGTTACGAACTGTTGTTGACTATTGGATGTTGGACCTAACCTAAGTTCCATTCTAGCTCGTCACTACTTTCAACCTAAGGTTAGGTTTATTAGTTATTGAGTACATGAGGTCGGTTGTACTCATACTACACTTCTGCACCTTGCGCGAAGATGTTGACTGATGTTGTTGTGTTCGACAGAAGTTGGACTTGAAGACGTACTTGCGTTCTGGTTGTTGCTGCCTCTTGTTCGTGGTAGCCTTAGATTCATAAAACTCTGTTTATGTACTTTTTAGACAGATGATGTAATTATTTCATACCAGCTTTGTAAATTCTATACTTAGAAGCTGATGATTTGTACTACCAGTCCTTGTAATATGTACAGGATTAAGAGATTTTCTTTCCTTTATTGTTTCATTAAATTCTATTGAAATTGGATAGAGGATAATTAGCTTATCTAGCGGATTGAATTAGGCGTTATCACGATTAGTTGGATTTTGGATCGTGACATAAACGTAGACACCTAACTCATTAGTAAAGGAAAAGCTCAATACAATGGACCCTATTACTATTCCCCCACTCTAACATCCCAAACCACCTAACCCTGAAATATTTTTCTTAGAGAATATGAAAGGGAAAATAAAAATAACGTAGTTGTAAGTATAAAATAAGGTAGAGTAGAAAGACGATTTGACATATTTCTGCTGTTGGATCGACCCCCCCCCCCCCCCCCCCC